>JAIPRN010000045.1:64144-102994 GCA_025469175.1 Geopemphigus sp. TES_GeoC_2020
CGTGGCTGCTGCCATGTCAGTATCGTCCTCCGGTAGCCAGTTGGCAGCGGGTCCGCAAAGCAAATCTTCGGCATCCTCTGGTGTTACTGGCCTCCCTAGATGGCGGTCTACTGGTTCCCTGGCCGTCATCCAATGAGCGCATTGAAACACAGTGTGCTCCGCCGTATCCGCCGGGTCACCGCAGTAGGGGCAGCATATTTAATATACCTAATCTAACCTATCAGAATTTTTAGCATGTTTGATTTTTTATTTGTATGTTTAACACATATTTTGAACAATAGTTTTGTATGATTATAGAGCATGCCGATTGAAGAAAAAAGCTCAACATGAAGCGAACAAAATAAAACTTTTTGGCTTAGAAACTGAACACAGTAATTTTTTTTATTCATTTATTTATTATTAATTAATTCATAATTTAGGAAAAATAAATGATAAAAATTATTTAAAAAAATATATTAGGTTGAAAATACATCGTCAAACATAAGATAATAGATGTGTATTTTAATGTAGATAACCTATTTTTGTTTCTTAGGACGTTTAATAAATGCTATATCACAAGTTAAACAAATGTTAGTAGTTCGAACAACGAGTGACTCATTTCCAAAAGAAAGTCAAGAGCTAACAAAATCTAGTGAAAAAATTGTAAAAAATGCTACTAGTAAGTGTATGATTTTATTTATTATATAGAGTAGAATTTCCACTGAAATTCAATTGAAATAAAGTAATGGAATTTGAAAGACTAACATTTTTAATAGTATTACAGTCCATTAACAACAAATATACTATACTTTTCAATTTAATAAAAATATATTTGTCCATTGTTTATAATACCAACTTGATTTTTATAATTGTTTTATTTTATTTTTTAGTATTATAATTTAATTTAATAAATAATAGTCATATTTTTTCTTAATATATTTATTTTGAACATCTTTATTTAGAAATAAAATATATATTTCATATTCATATAGTTAATGCACAACACTAACAAGTAACTGCATCGTATAAATTGATAAAAAAAACTGCAATTATGTTTATGTTAATAACTAGAATTAAAATACTAAATTTTTTTTTTTTTTTCGTAAATATTTTCGAGATATTAAATTTATTTTAAGATACAAAGACTTGTAGTATTCTAGTATTGAAGAAAATGCTATTTTTCTATAGTTATTAACCAATCAAATTTTGAGGAAGATCCGTGGTATTTTGTTTATTGAAATATATAAACATTTGTTTTGTCACTATATTAAAATATCTATTATTAAAAGCATACCTTTATTATTATAAAGACATATTTCAATAATTTTATATTATGTTAAAGAAAATTTTGTTTGCGTGTGAATATAAAACGGTATTAAAAATTTTTTTTGTATTGTTTAGGACTAAAAGTTGCCGGACAAACAACAGAATTTGTGAACAAAGTTCTGGAGAAAACCAAATTAGGTGCACGACGTGGTGGTTTGGATGAACTATAGTTGTCAAAGGTCATGTACTATTAACCTAGTCTTAATGTAAGTTATAAACTTAAGATATTATTTAGAATGATCACCAATACACTTTCTTATGATTAAACTGTCAATGGAGTCATTATTATAATTATATTATTATTGCTACTATTGTTTTTATTTGTAATATCATTATTACATTTAATTGTCAATTATAGATCACTATTACTTCCCAGGAAGTATGTTAATTTATGTATTTAGTATAAATCAGTGTTATTACTGATATTTTGTTTTTAATGACTCCATTTATTTATCTTTATATAATTTAACCGTTATGTTTTTTATAATTAAGTTTGATTTGTTATTATTTTTATTATATTTTTGCCTTTTTTAGTACATATTTTTATTACTATGTAAATATATTTGGTTATTATTACTTATTACATATTATGCGTTTTATATTGTTAAGAAAAGGCTATAATATTTGTGTACGTTTTATTGGGTAGAGCTATTTCATTACAGTATTCCTCAATAATTCAAGGTTTTATATTTTTCTCGTCTATTTTATAATAAAATATTTTTCCATTGAAAAAAAACTTCAAAATATATTTAACTACATTATGGCTTTGTATATAAACATACTCAATTGAATGTGCATTCATATTATATTACTTTAATTTTTAAATATTTTCTATAAATTATGGTTATATTTTTTTAATTTGAAAGCTCAAAAAAATATGTTGATTATTTAAGTCATATATATATGTTTATGTATATCAGGTATAAGTATTAGAAAGATATGCTAAATGTGTTGAAAATCACTTGAGTAAATTGTTTATTACTTAATTCATTTGTATTTATTTTTTAAAAATATTAAATGACTAAATTCTGTGATTCCTGAAAAACACTTTATAGGGTATTTAAACAAATATATAATAAATTAACATTTTCTTTATTATTTATAACAAAAATTTATATTAAAAAAAAACAGAATGAATTAAGTATTTAAAGTATATTAAAAGTTAATTTTTTGTAAAAAAAAAAAAAAAAACTCGAAGGAATACATATTTATTTTAATTTTATCGTAATTTTTTCAATATAAATAAAAATATATTTTTAAAATCTAATGAATCTTCAAACAAACTTATTTTTTAAATTGTAATATTTAGTGCTGTGAATTGTTTAAAATCATATTTTTTTACATAAAAGGATTCAATATTTATAAGAATATATCATTTTTGCTTTAAAAATTAATCTTGCTTGTTTTAATTTTTCAATTAAATTTTGTATTATCCACTGAATCAAATAATAATCTTGCACAAAAGTGATTTTTTGGTAGTAAAACAAATTAAATTTAATGTATTAAATATATTAGTTAGTACTGAGATTAGTTTTTATTTGCATCAAAATATGAATATTGTTAGTTAAATGTCTAATTCAGCTATGGTGTATGACATCTTATTAGTATACCCATAATTGTAAGAATATATTTCTTAATTAAGATAATTGAAATTTTTTATAACTATTTTTAAAATAGTTTAAAATTTTAGTAATAAAATTAATTTTACTACAAAATATATAATATAATTACATCTGAATTCATTACGATTTATTAATAAAAAAAAAACATTAGTATATCAACATTTTAGTAATTCAACTTCATAACCATAAAAAATTTAATTTCTAATAAAACTCGCTTTATGTAACGTAAAAGTTGTAAACATAATTTGCTATGAAATTAAAATACACAAATTATTAAATTAATATTTTAAGGTTAAATTCATAATTACAAATATTTATCTGTGATCATTTTACTTTTAAAGATCATTGCTTTAGTATTGTACTTCTTTAAATGTATTATTGCTCCCGGATCATTAAAAATAATTAAAATATATTTAGTTTTATATCATTTCTACTACATAAATAAGTACATATTTTTAATTTAAAGGGGTCAAGTTACTAATAGATATTGATTGGAAAAATCTAGTTACCTATACTCAGAGAAATGTGATAAAAACACGAGTTTGCTCATTTTATTAAATAATAACAAATACCAAAAACATTATTTTATTAAATTCCATTAATTGGGCTTCGTAATTATTTATAGATCATTTTGAAATATGTTTATTAAAGTATTAAGCGACTTTGGATATAGATTTTTAAAATATCTTTTTTTACAAATATTTAAAAAAAAAAATTGAAGTTGAGTACACTTATTGTATCAGATTTGGAAGGCCAATTGATTAATTTAATTAAGGTGCATTTTAAATGTAAACAATAATAATTTAAATATATAAATTATCTTGTAATTTAATGTTATCTCCTCCACTAAAAATCCAATTAAAAATGTGTGTAAAATAATCGTTCTTTGTTCAGTTTGTAATAAAAAAAAAAATTACACCCATAACCATATTTGTATTATTGAAAATTGTTGATAACTAGTATTAGTATTAAAATCTGATTACTAATGGGTTGATTGAATAATTTTATAAAATTAATCGTCTTTAAGTGATTGACAAATTATAGCTCTTGTAAACATTAAGATGCTCATTAAAAATAAGAATAAAAAACATTTTAATAGTATAGATAAACATTAATATGTAATTTTGTGTCATGTTTGTGTTCAGTATGTGATAAATCCAGTACCACTTTAAATTTTCGTTTGACTATTTTTTTAGATATTTTTAAACTTTATTAAAGCTATAATATTATTAAAATAAGAATTATGATATATATATATATTATAAGTGATTGTTTTACGACAGTTGGTTGATTAAAGAAAATATATTTGCAAAAATTATGGTTAATGTTATGTAGGTATTAATTTTAATATATATATATATATTTAAGGATTTCTCTCTGTGTAAACTATAATAATATGCGATTTTCACTTCGTGACAGTTTTGATTTATATTGTGTTAAGTTTATTTTTATGTCATGTATTCTATGCGATATACTTGTTTTTATTATTATTATTATTTTGTTAAAATTTTAATACACAAGTAAAAACGCACTATTAATTAATACTTGCCAAAACTGTTTTAAAGTGTTTAATGGATAATTAATAATATTACTATTTTTTTTTTTTTTAATAACGAAGAAAAAAATTTTTTTTTCTTGTTTTTTGTTTAATTATTATTATATTTTAAAACCATACAATGATAAAATTTATATTATATAATATAATTCTGATACAGAGTAATATAGATATATTATTAATTTAATTAGTAATCACTTCCTCGCTTGACTGAATAATCCAAAGTCCACATTTCACAAGTGAATTATTACCCCATTAGAGATTACAATAGAATAATTATGTAAATTTGAATAATTGACCTGCGCAGTACTTTAGTCGTAAAGACCATACAGTATTGTATAGTACTATACCAAATATTAGTGTTGTAACGCAATTAAACGTTATCGAATAATTAATACGAATAATTTCCTTCAAAATTATAATCGCAAACAATTTTCTATAATTAAAAACCGTTAAAATTTTAAAAAATGTCCTAATCGGATATTATTGTAGTAGCAAGTCGATTTGTCTATTAATTCGAAAACAACTATTGGGTATATGTTCGTGACCAAAGCTTATTTTACTACATCACGTCGTCAATTCACTTACAATTATAGATTACGTGTATAACTATTGTTATATAATATTTATCTCTGGGACAGATCCAAAGAATTATATCAAAGAGGGCGGCGGTATATGCGCAAATTTTGTAAATTAAATAAATAATTATTTTCGTGGATTGTTTCTTAGGCCTAACCTAACCTACCTGTTTCTTCGCACATTGCACCACATCCAATTAAGTACCTATCTAACTACTATTTATTACTACGTTCTTTCGTTTTATAATAAATACGAAGACGTTTACAAATTGTTTAAGTAATCGAAAACAAATTTTGTAAAATCAACAAAATGACGATAAATAGACGATAACTAAAAAAATCGAATAATAATAAACTCGAGAATCGCGTCAGGTTTGTTAATTGTATCGCGCGTAATACCAAAATAAACACCCGACGATTGTCGAATATTTGATTGATTTTTTTTGAATCGCGACGGGCATAACTAAAATGTAGATTCGATTGCAAATGTTCCGAGTTATTCGCGATTTTCTGGAAAACTGCGCATAAACTACGAGCCCATTACAGCGTTCAATTTTATACTGTTCTCGTCGTGAACGATTACGGTGGAATTGCGTGCCGCTTTTGCCACACTCGTGTCCGCATAAACGCCGAATAATGACGAACAATTAAGACGCGCCGTAAAAAATCGAATCATCTTTTCCCGGATCACGTTATTTCTTAGAATCCACGAGGAAAAGGTCGCGCAATATCAGGTAAACACGTTATCTACGTACGCACTATTCGCGTATCTTGCTGTTATGGAAAATAATTATCGGCGTTCGCCCGTGACGTATCGCAAGATGCGACGGAAAAGACGCGCAATATTATCTTTACGTATTTTTTATCGACGATTAATCGGCGAGTGGCGATCACGTGTTAAATTAAGGGGACGAGTGTTCAACAAACGTTTACGCTGTATCGGGCCCGACGATCCGGTCGATTGGAATTTGAACGTAGGTAACCGGTGTATTGCGGGCGAGGTCGTCGATTTTCGAGCAAATTGCACGAAAATAATCGTCGTTACGCGTTCCCATCTACCGCGCACCCGCCGATTACGTAATACATTTTCGCTGAAATACGTCATCGTATTGGGTTAGGCGTCAAATGACGGTTGGTGGGAGGGAATACCCGATATTAGTAAATTGCCGGCGGGTGGGGAGAGCGGTGAAGATTATTTATTTCGCTCGTCGTCCGCGACCGAACGCGTTTTAACGGGTCGCTGTTTTTCGCGGACAACAACGTAAAGAGCCGGCCGCGTCGTACTATAATTGTTCGCGAGTCGTAGGCCTACGGATCCGCCAAAGACCCCGTTGACGACGACACGTTCGATTAAATACCGTTTCATTTACGTCGCGTGAATCGTCGTACGTCGTCAAACCAGCCGCGGCACGATCTCGTCGTTTAAAACGTCGAAACGCCCGTTGCCGGTATATTATTATTCAGGCGTCCGGAACGAATGGCGCGCGCGTCGTCATATATAATTAACTGTAGTACACAACGAGAGTAGGGCGTACAGAAATATATATATATATATATATATATATACACGCGCGACCTACCTACTTGTTATTTAATACGATCGTCGAGTACGAAAGTATTAAATCGACGGTGGACCTTTGAGTGACGGCGGGTAATTCATTTTAGCGACGTTTACGTAAATATGCTCTGCTATTCGCGGGCCGGGTACGTTCGTGCGACTCGTAACGTCGCGTGCGGTTTATTCGTATTTTTAGCGGACGGCGAGTAAAAATAATTGTCCGTTCAACTCGCGCGCGCCATACATAGAGCGGATTTCACGTCGCGATGCCCCGAGGAACTGGGCGGCCAGGGAAAAACGATTTAATACGCCGGTTTTAGTATATTATTATTATTACGGCGGTAAACTACGGTCGTCTTTCAATTAACTTTGTACAAGTGGCGCGCCGCGCTTCGGCGGTAGTAAGGACGGAGACGAGTCGGATCGTATTACGAGCTTGGTCGTTGTTCAACATCGGTTTTACGTCAATTAAGAGAATTCGAATTGTAAAACGGTGTTCAGTACGCGCCAATTGACGTAGTTAGTCGAAACAAAATATTTATTTTCCCCTTTCCCGTCCGCGGAGCGTCGGCTCGAAACGAATTCAACGTGTTTTTTTAAGCGGATTTTACAAACGGCAATTTACGTATATTTACACGCGCGAGTTTGTTCGTTCGGTATACAGCTAAGTCCGTACGATTTTACGTTTTACCGAAATAACGTAACGATTCCGTTATTATTACTACGGTAAACGCCCCGCCTGCGCGTATACGTCGATATCAACTCCCGTTTGTATAAATAAAACGAGAATTATATTCGTCGGTTTTTTCGATCGAACGATATTCGTTATTCGGAGGATAATATATATATATATATATATATACGGAATTATCGAATATGGCGCGCGGGCCCGTGTAAGATTTCTAAATACGCCACCAAGCCATCGATTGGTAACAAACGGGGGACACGACCGACCGCAAATCCGGAGCGAACGAACGCGCTTGATCTTGAATCGGACCTCTCAGTCTCGACGGATAGAACGCGAACGTACAGCCGCCCGTTTTCGGACGCGTTTAACGATGGAAGTGTCCCAAACGGGGAATTGCGTAGCGTTCTAATCCGAGCCAGCGGAAATTAACAGTGTAGGTAGTTCGAGTACGGTGGGCGGCGGCCGCTATTCGTCGCGCGGAATTACGAAAACGGTATATACTTTCGGGATTTTTGGTCGCGTCCGCAACCCGGCGACGATATTGCGGGACGGGGACGCCAGTACCGATGTAGTGGAACGTATGAAAAACGGGAAATAACGTGGCGCGATTTGTTGTTACTCGGTGGGTCGTTCGTTACGTTGACGGAGGTCGGCACACAGTAACGCGCGAATATTACGTCCTCTCGCGGCTACACGGCCGCGAATGTTATTCGTTCGTAATAGCAATTTACGTTTAACGACGACCTTGGCCAAACATTACGGCGTACTAAGTCGCAGAGGTCGTTTGATTAAGGGCTATTCCGAACGTTTTTTTTTTTTTAACGCCCACCCGGTGGTCATATTAATACGTTTCCAAAACAACGCAATAACCGCGGGTTACGAAAATAGTTATTCGCCTAGCCGCGTGTCCCTGTTCCGTAATAATATTCACGTTTAGTAGATTTTACTTAGAACGTATATATATATATATATCTATAGGTATAACTAACATGTAGTAGAAAATAACGTCGGCGACTCGCTTAACTGAACGACGCCTATGGTTATTTATAACGTCGTTATAAATCAATTTCAATAGATCAACCGTGGATTTTTACCTATCACGAAGCTTTACAGTGAGAAGTACGGTTTAAAAATGTATCGATACGTTCGATATAATGTATAGCCGGAACGATTGTTCTTCGATATCTATAAATTACGAAAGATCTCGATAGTCTTGCAATTTTGTATTTCAGAGCACTAACGTTAGGAATGTCCACGAAAAATTATTTTCGTTTGTAAGAATTTCACTCGTAAAATAATAAATACGATAGATGACACCCATGATACGTATCGCATGAACCAAATTTTTAAAAGGTATTAATTTTTTTAAAGTCGTTTTTATAATAATACTCGAGTAATTAATAATAACGATACAATATATATATATACACACACAAAAACTACGATGATAATTGATTTTGTCGGGATAGGAAATATTAAAATAATGTATAAATATTACGCTTATATAAATACATATATAGATGCACACTAATTTAATGTATTGTCCTTGTTATAATTATGTATATACTTAAAGTTATAAAAAAATAAATACAAATAACAATACTTAAAAATAAAAATTCTTACAGGTACAAATTTAAGGAAATTATAAGGAAAAATAAGGATATATTTTGAATTATGCCAAAGATACACATTTTATAAAATAAACAAGCATAGAAAATCATTTTGTAATGGATGAATTACGTTGAGCCTAAATGTTTACATTGATGTGGGTGACCAAAAGTTCATCTCTCTCAGCTCGGTAGGTTTGGGTTTTATATATAAATTGCTGGATGAAGATGGTTTTGGGAGTTGTTTATATTCTTTATCTGACAAATCTTCTTGTGAATCAGCTCTGTGTGAAAATAAATTTGACAATATCCAAGATGAGCCATGTTTGTCTCCAGATTCATCTTGAAATGGTGCTGTGAAATAAGGGTTCTTGCGAGACGATCGTGGTGATCCGGGTGGTGAACTTATGGGACTTGCTGGAAGTGATTTGCTATTACGTCGTTTTAATAATGTTGATGGTGGTGGTCCAACAAGTAAATCTTGAGGACCTGATGAGCGCCCTTTGTACATTCTACGTCCAGATACCATTTGATGCGCCATCGCTACAATAGATTTACCACATTCAGCGGCGCCACTTTTAAACCCGTCATCCACTCCTAACGATTTTGGTGGATCGGTTACATTGTCGCCCAAACTTGCAGCTGCTACTGCGTCTATAAAATATAAAAACATATTGATTCATGTAATATATATTATAATAGTAAAGTATAAAAATAATCGGGTAATTCATAAATAAAACACTTATTTGTAAACAAATAACGAATTGTCAATTAGTGCTCTACAATATTGATAATTATGTTTCTAAGGAATGAGTGATTAAACTTAATATTATATGATATCTCATTATTAAGACAATATTCGTTGTTATTTATTAGTAATTAACGGAAAACCGGATTCAAGTTAAATTTTAACGAGACACGGAATAGTCAGAAACAAAAGCATTTACAATATGAATTTACTATAAGCATTTAACTTTTTAATATTATTTATTTTATCAAACGATTGTTTAAATTAAAATACAATTAATAAAAACGAATCTAAAATATCTTTTGATTAAAATAGTATACAATATTTACATAGTAGGAAATTGAATTGTGATATACATATATTAGGTATCGTTTGAATTCAGATAAACCAAATCATTGAATAGCATATTGTAACTAGTTGCATACAAATTTACAAGTCACAGTAAATGATAATAATCTCTAATCGGTTTTATGTTTTCTTTGTCACCAAAAACAGTTTAAAATTAAAAGTTTAAGTGATCAGCAATTACCAATTACTTGTTTTACAAAATAAAAGACCATCAATGTCAATAATATATATATATACACATATAATTTAACATCTTTAACCAGTTTACGCTGTAAGTATATTATAGTTTGTAACACAACAGTTTTCCAAAGGTTTCCAAAGATAAATTTTATTCATATATATATTATTCTAACACATTCATGTGATTTTCAAATATAATGTTTTCTTAAAACATTATTTATGACATTTATATATTTTTGTATATAAAAAAGTTGGTTCAAAACGAATGATTAATAAATTTAAAAGTAAAAATGTATGTGCACTAGGCTTTTGCGATTTAGGTAAATGATTACTGTTAAAATTTTAATTAATTACTATATTTCATAACTAAACTATATATTTTCCAGTAAATAAATAATTTTAACTTTGCTAACTATAAAAATTTATAAAATAACTAAAAATATATTTTATAAAATTAAAATAATTACATACCAGCACAAGCATTTGTAATAAAGCGTTGGCAAGCAAGTGTATGACCTTTGTATTCTGGTGTTTCTGTAACAATTAACGCTGGAGGCATTTTATTTAAATGTTGAACGGTTTTCCCTGATAAATGATTTTCAGCTGATGAATTTTTGGTGATTAAACTATCACTGTTTTTTTCCTTAACTGTTTCTTGTTTCAAATAACGAACCAAAAAGAAGCTGTCATCGGTTTCTGTTGGAGTAAATGATGGTTGGTCCAGGTCGTATCTAAATATAATATAAATTAAACTATAAGAGATATATTATCTGTAAAATTAAGTCAAGTAATTTATTTTATAACGCACTTTAAAATTAATAAAATATAAAACCTGAAGTGATTGTAAATAAAACATATTTATAATAATTGGTCACGAACAACTACTTAAAAATCATACTTTTCGCAACACTGAATTTCATGTCATAATAGTTATTATAAATATATAAAGTCACGCACTAAGCATTCATTAATTAGTTGATACTTTAGTAGATATAAAATAACGTAGGTATTATTTTAACACTCGAAATATATATTTTTATTTTTATAAGTACTACATGTAAGATATTTTAATATTACTGTTTTAAACTATTTTTTTAAAAATTAATAATAATTATAATTTTAAAATACCAAAGTTTACAATATCCATGATGAGAGTTGACTATAGAAATAGAAATAATATAAGCGTTTTAAGTTTGTATACAGTTTATAGGTAATTAAATTAAAATTTTTAAATGTGTATATAGATTTCTCTAATTGGTAATTATGTGTCGATGTAAATAATCTTAACAAAATACGTATAATTTAACTATTTTATGATAAATAAACTAACGTAAATGGCTAACATATATTTTACATTGTTTAGATATATTTAAAACTGAAGGAGTCACTCGTTAAATATTTATTAAAAATATTCAAACCATTTAGCTTATTGCTGTATAGACAAATTAATACATGTAAACAAGAATAAAAATTAAAAAAAATACCTATTGTAAGTTGTTTACTAAAACGTAACGACATATTGTTTCGATATCTATGCCATGTACATAATGTTATCTAATAATAAAATTGATTTATTGCATAATATAGTTCAATAATTTTGGATTAAAGTTACTAGAACTTTAATTGATGGGAATTTATAGATTTTATAATTTTATAGATAGAAATTACACAATTTGTACAATCACAATGGTGAACATTTATAATTAATAGACGACGAGACTAACCGATCATTTATTTTCGATTTCATCCATTGTGGTATTGGGAAGCCAGATGATATTGAACGGTCTGTAGAACTCATGATGTTGTCGATAGGAATTGATTGACTAGACGTAGTTCGTATTAATTATTGAACGTTCTTGGAGAACTCGACTTTACTGGTTAAGAATACGCTTTAGCTATGATACAATTCGACTAGAAAATAAACGACACTCGGACATTATTAATGAGTAGTGGGCAATCGTGCGAACGACAATAATAATAATAATAATAATAAAACAATCGAATACGTAAAAAGAAAAACACGATTGCGTTTCAAAATAATTACACGGGTTTGGACGCGTTACAATATTGGCATTTCTTGGCCTTGATGCAGGGAATAAGGCCAAAGGAGACGCGAGTTCGAGCCCGGGATTCGGTTAAGACAATTCACTCACCTTAACGATGTTGTTGTGCATGGATACAGTTGACAGTCGGCTGTTCATTATTTTCATAACTAAGTTCCGTTCGAAATACGTCCGTGGCGATTTACGGAATTACTGGCTAAGACCGCAGGACCTACGGACAACCAAGCAAACGTTACGGCGGAACACTGAAACGCATTACGCGAATAGCGTGTATATATATATGTAGGACGGTATTGTTCCGTTCCCGTGTAATACACACACATACACACGATACTCGGTGACGGTGGTGGACGTCGTCGTTCGAAAGGGCGATGATGTTGATTGTATGTTATCTTCGTGGTATTCGAGGTCGCTTCGTACAGTGGTCTCAACCACGGTACCAACACAAACGACGCGGTGTGTACGTATTTTGTTGTTCCCGTGTTTCCACACGGCCGCGGTTGGTTTCGTCATTATTTTGGGACGGACCAGCCGCGTCGGTGGCATCTCAGCCGAATATTTCGAGGTAAACGCCAACGAGCCGCCGACGGTTTCACATTCGTAGCGCCACCGACTGACGTACGGCGTTACGTAAAGAACGCGGTAACGGCGTCGTGGGATTCGTTTAGAACTGGAATACGTAGTTAAAATTAGGCGACGGCGATTTTTCGACACGCTTTCTTCCGACGTTTGAAAGAGAACTTTCTCGCGTTATTTTCACTTCGCGGTGCGTCATTGTCACTGTGTGACAGATACCTGTCGTGCGAAAATAAACGTTCCACAATCGGAATTAACGAATATAACGATTACGCGTCGAGGAAAAAATCGCGCTACGTACTTCGAATGTTTTTGAACGGTTTAATAGCTATTTGTTAACGACGTTTCCAGGACTATATACTTAATTTGGGAACGTCAATTTTGTTTCTGGTTCATTACTCAAAATTCGTTTTTACGCTCCTAGGATTCCCCTTAAGTTTAATTTGCTCAAATATTTGGTACCGTATTTTGGCATACTTACGCGCGTTCGTATAATTTTTTCTTTAGATTGGAATCGGCGAGGGTTTATTGCTTCTATTTTCCATTTAACATCACTGAAAATCTTTAACAATTTTTAAAGATGTTCTCCATCCGAAATAATACACGTTTTTTCATTGAATAATTGTAACTTGTACGTACTTGTAAAATTTGTATTTATTGTTTGATCCTTTTGGTAATTTGTCAATAAATGATAATAAGGCTATTAAGTACAGTCAAGATATTATATTGTTAATACAAGTTTACATACTACCAACAAAAATAATTATAATACATATATATTCACACGAAATAAGTCATTCCATGTATAAAGAAGGAGTAAATACAATGTCTCTTTTTATTTTTTCAAGGACATTTTGCATTTTCTCACTTATCGTATTTGTACCGATTGTTTTTGCCGCATTTTTAATAACTGTCAAAATTTCATTTAACTGAACTATGCATCGTACTATAATCCCTTCTTGTATGTCTGTAATATCCATTATTTCAGAAAAAGGCTGAGGAAAAAATAGTAATTACTAATAAGAATTAATAACTTTCATTATGAACGAGAAAATAAATATCAAGTAAAACTGTCGTATAATATTATATTACGTATGTATATATAGTAAATTACCTTTTCTTGAGCCCATAAATGTAATACTTTAACTAAATTGAAATTAAGATCAACATGTTCGTAGTTACTCAAATACTTGGATTCAACAGACTGAATGTAATCGTATTTTTGTTTGATTAAATTCATTCCCTTTGATACATTTAAAAATGTTGTTTAATATTTACTATTTGAGAATATATCGTAAACATTTTATTTATTTAATCTATACCTTTATCAAATTTTCTTCTTTAATGGATTCCCAATCAAAATTAGACTTTGACTCACAAACTAAACATGACAGTACAGCAGCAATTTCTTCTGGTTTCATTTCTTCAAACATATTACATAATAGTAGTTCAGTGATTAAAAGTTCATGTGATCCCATAGTTGCAGCCACATTCCCCTTTTGAGTAGCTAAAATAAAAATAATTTAAATATTGTGTAAGTTTTGTAACAATTAATAATAATTATGTACTTATTTCGTTTCTTGGGTTTATATATTTTAGTTCTTTGAGAACTTCTACTTTGTTAATATATTCATTGTATAATTGTAACGCTTTATTTGACATTTGATGTTCTAATTCAGTTATTCTTTCTTTTCTAGTTTGATATTCATAACACTTTAAGAACTAAAATCATATAATATTACTATGTTAATACTTCAATCTGATACCTAATCCAAATTTAAATATAGTTCATGGACAAATAATTTAATCTGTTCTATTAGTGGCATAAATCATTTTTACATTATAATAAATAAATATAAAATATAACAACGTATTAATAATTGTCAATTAATGATAGTAAACTAATATTAGTATTATTAATAATAATACTTACATCTTCTTCAAATGCAATAACATCAGACAAATCTATGCTGTACATTTTATTTTCCAATGCATACATATGTAACATAATATTGTGAAATTCGAAATTATCAATTCGAAGATCTAGTAAACCTAATATTGACTCAGAAAATTCTGTTCGATTTAATAATAATGTTTTTTCGGACAGCATGGTAATAGCTCGTTGACAGTGAGTTGAAATAGCTGCATCTCTAAAATATTTATAAATTTAATTATATAAGGATATTTTATATCATTTAGTCCAAATTCTATTCTTGTTATAAAAAAAAATTTTCTTCAAGTACACAAAACACATTTTAATAACTTTAAATATAAATAAGTGTATATTATTATTTAATTTTACGTACTTAAAACGTTCATTTTGTCTCATTTCCCAATTTTTGATAATTAAATCACTATCAAAATTTCCGGAAAATTTAGTGATTGCCATAATTGAATTTGAAGGTATAGTTAGAATAGTATGTGCATTATTAGAAATAAAATCTAACGATTTATCTATTGATCTTCTTTTTTGAGATAAATAAATTAGTTTATACCAAGAGTCTGAATGATTAACTGATAGTTCCTTTTTATCATTTTCTAATATTAATACTCTGAAAAAAATATAAAAATTATAGACAAAAATTTTCGTTGAAAATATTTTAATTGCTTACCTAAATTCTTTTGGAATTTTTTTCGCATTACTAGATAATATAATAGCTAAATTACCAATATAATGTTCATGTGTTATAATGACAAATCTGCCATTTTCACTAAAACTTTTATCACTTGCATTATAAAGTTTATCCTGTAATCATTATTACAATTGTTATACACATACACTTATGTAATATATGCATATAATTTTAATATTATGTTATTTAAAATATTAACTAGTAGTTATTAAAAATATTCCAGACTAAAATTGATATTTTAAATTTGAGCTGAGCAAGAATGTATGTATTGATTATATACTAACGTAATTTAAAAAGAAAATTATTTTTGTCAGAATATATATAACAAAATTTTATGAAGTATTAAAATATATTGGTCATTTAACTTAGATTTTATATGTTTTCTAAAGATTTAAAAAAGATTACTTTTTAAAATTTTTATTAATTGAAAAAATATTACATTTATCTACTCGAGTTATTTAGTAGAGTTAATACAAAATTTAGCGATTAAACTTGTTACTAATTGATATTTTAAAATACATTTTGTATTAAATTTAATACTTACCCAATGTTCATTTTTGCAGTCCAAATATTCTTTGGCCGCAAAATAAAAGTCTTTTACAATTAATTCTTGCTGACCAATTGGTTGCCAACTTTCTTGTTCGTCTATCATTTTTAGAGAATTTAATTCCTTAGTATATTCATCTTTCTTTTTGGCTCTAGCGGCTTCAATAAAACTACTACCCAAAATTTCTTCCAAAGTTTCAGAGTTCTTTTTTTTAAACATATTTAATATAATAGAATAATTAACTTTGAACTGAGATTCTAATTTTGCTGATTTACCTGAAATAAATAACAAAATTAATGTAATTAAATATAAAAATTATCAAATTTTTTAAAAAATAATAAAGTTTTATTTTAATTAAAAATTTACCAAGCATCATATTTATAATTTCTCTGTCATTTGGTAGTCGATCATTTGCCATGATTATTACTGTACCACTTGGGTCATGACCACGACGACCTGCACGTCCTGCCATTTGAGTATACTCGGATGGTGCTAAATTTCGTTTTTCTACACCATCAAATTTGTTTATAGCTTCAAATACTACTGTTCTAGCTGGCATATTAATACCTATTGCAAATGTTTCTGTGGCAAATAGACACTGTAAAGTATAATTAATTTAATATGTGATTTTTGTAAAAATATAGTCTAATTTTTTCAAACATCACCTTAACTAAACTTTTCTGAAATTGCATTTCTACAATTTCTTTTAATATTGGTAATATACCACTGTGGTGAACTGCAATACCCTGACACAGTAATTCTTTCATTAAAACAACCTAAAAATTGAAGCGTTTTTTTATTAATTATCTGTATGATACTATTTAATATAATGAAACTAAAACATAAAAATATTTAAATAATAATTTACTTGAGGTAATGTTCTATCTTCAGGTTTTAATTTTTTAATAGCATCATTGAAAAAATACTCATTTGCTTGTGATTCTTTATTGCTCAACAGAAAATTAACAGAATTCTTTAGAGACTCGGCCATTGCATCACATTTTTTTCTAGATAAAATGAAAACAACTGCTGGAAACAAATTATTTTTATCGAGAAATCTTAGAAAATTAATCCATTTTGGTTTCTGATCTTTAAAACTTTTTGAATCTTGATATTTTTTTGTTTCTTGATTTTGTTTAAATTGGTCTGAAGCTTTTCGATAGCTGTTAACATATTTAAATAATTAATTTTAAAATTAGATAATAACACTAAATTATAATATACACTATGATCTTGTACATAATCTATTAAGAAATTTACACACCCTTGCATAAGAAATCCACTGTCTGCTTTTCGAATTAGATGCATGTTGTTTTTCATTTCCAAAGACGTGTTTGAACCAACATAAAGGTAATGTTCAAGTGGAACTGGTCGATAAAGAGTAAAAACCACATAAATCTTGGAATTGCGTGTACGACCAATCCAATTAGCAAAATCAATAACATTTGTAACAGTAGCACTCAACATAACTAATTTTACACGTTTAGGAAGCATAATTAAAATTTGTTCCCAAATATGACCTCTCTGTAAACAACATGTATATTATTACTGTATTTTTTTTTTTAATAATTATAAATATCTAAATATATTTGATCAGTTTACTTACATCTCTATCGTTTACATAGTGAATTTCATCAAGAATAACAAATTCAGTTTCTTTAATTTTATCTGAATCACTATACAGCATTGAACACAATATTTCTGTTGTAACAATTAGACATTGTGCTTCTGGTTTCACTTGAAAATCTCCTGTAATAAGACCAACATCTCCAAATTTTTTTTTAAAATCTCGAAATTTTTGATTAGACAATGCTTTTATTGGAGATGTGTATATGCATCTAAATTAACAGTATAAAATATCTTATTGAATACATTTTTATAAGAGAACAAAGGCATTTGTTTCTTTTATTTATTTCATATATATATACTACTTTTCATATTTCTTATTTTATAACCATAGATTTAAATAAGAAAATTATAATTGTATAAACTAAAATTGAACTTTATGTCTATAGTTACAAAACTAAAAATGTTAAGAGTGATTTACTTGTATAAAGATACTAAATGTTACATAAACATTCTACTAATGAAAAAAAACATATTTACCTTAATTGGTGCTTTTTAGCAAGTGCTATGGCATATTCTGCAATTACAGTTTTGCCAGCTGATGTGTGAGCTGCTACAAATACACTACATTTTTCTTCCAATTTTAGCACTGCCTAAAAATAAAATTTGTTTTAATATAGTGTTCCATAAAGTACATACTTTTTGAATCTGGTGGCATTTTAAACAATTTTTAGTTGGCATTTATGTTCTCAACATTTTTAATATTTACTATTGCTCTTATTAATTTATTAGCTATTGTACAAAATCCATTCTTCAACTACTTAGTTTGTTGTCATAGAGCAGTTCAGAAATGCATTATTCTTATAGCAAAATCATCTTATTAAAATCGTGATTGCGATGAAGAGTTAGATTAGCTACTGTTACTGTAAATAGATAGTGTTATTGTTACATGGTAATCAGTTTGGTATAGTCTTTTTTCGAAAATGTAGATATTGAAAATCATTAATTTCAACAGGATGGGATACCATGTCATACCTTGCGTTTAACACAGTCACTTTAATTTAAAAATTTTTTTGTAATGATTGATCTCTTTGCATGATGACCAAAAGTGGCCTGCTAAGTCCTGTGACATTATATCCTGTGATATTTTGTTGTGGGGTTATGTAAAATTACAGGTGTACACAAAAAAATCATGTACAATTCAAAAATTGAAGGCGAAAATTATATGCATTATTGCTGATATTCAACCAGACATATAAGAGTTATTAGAAATTTTTTTGAGTTTGTTACTGTTTGCAAACTCAGTGGTGGGATGGAAGGCAATATACCAGATGTTATCCATTATTAAATTTTGGGATGTTACTGAATGTAAATATATAATAATAAATGCATTTTCAAATTACAAAAAAACATTTATAAAAAAAGTGCATTTTATATAACACCTAAATAATAAATTTTAAGATGTATATATAACTTAGAAATAAATTTGGATTTTGTAAAATATATATTTAATATTTATAATTTAAATATGATTTACTTGTTTTTGAAATGTATCCAATTCAAATTCCCATTTATAAGCTGGATCAGGTAATAACTCGTCAAAGTTATCAATTGGTTTTGAAATATCTAATTCTTCAACCCATTTAGATTTTACTAGAATTCTTTCAGAGTTTCCGGAAATTTTTAGAATAAAGTTTTCATCTTTCTATTAAAAAAAGTAAAATTAAATATCGAATAAATTATTATAATATTAATACTTGCTAATAATTACTTTAATATGATTAATTTCATCTTCTGGAATTGGTTCTGTTTCAAAGTCTGATTGATTTATTATTTCTGGTACTTTATCTTCCCAAAATCCTCCTACATCTTCAACCCATTCGTCTTCTAGAATGTTTGTGTCAAAATCATTTAGTATGGTATTTTCATAACTTTGCTTTATTTTTAATCTGTTAGACATTCCAGGAGGTATTGGCAAATCATCTAATGTAGAAATACGTACCGATATTAATATATAACCGGAATAAAAATGTCTATAGTTTTATTACAATTCATTAGATATAATAATTAATAACAATTAATTACATACTAGGGTCAAATTTAAATATATCGTCTTCAAGTTGGGAGGCAACACTATGATTATTTTTTGATGTTGAACAAGTTATTAGATCATTAGACTGAGTAATTGGATCATTCATAACTTCTTTATAGTGCAAGATTTTACCAGTCTTAGGATCTCTTTCTGGCTATAAATAAATCATTATTTAATAATAACTAATAGAATATAATAAATAATCGTATAAATAGTAAATCACTTACAATCAAATCAGTTGGCATAATGTTCAAATTATCAGCATATAAGGACTTCAGATTAATTTCTCTAGTTGGTAAGGTTGATTCGCCTTTATAAACTCGTAGATTCTCTATGCAGTTTATGTAATTGATTAAGTCTGCTTGAATGCTTGGCATAATTGAGGTAATACCGCCAGGTACCTTCATAAAGTGTTCATATTTTATATTTATGTTCAAAAAATTATATAAGATATTCATATAAATGCACTTTACTAGATGCCATATTTGTTTCATATTTTTATATCTAGGCGTATATTTTAACGACAGAAAAAAAATTACATAAACCAAAATACAAAAATAATAAACGTTTTTGGAATTTTAAAATTTACGGATTTATCTCTATTATTTGTATATGTCTAAATGTGTCACTTTCTCATGTATAAAAAGTCATACTTATATTTATAAACAGAATAATTTCTCTCCAACTCAAGTCAATAATTTCCAAATTCTTTTTACATTTGTATAATATTGACATACTTAGGTATTCAAAATAAGTGTTCGATAAAACGCATCTGTTCCATAAGGATTAAGTGTAATAATAACACGACAAAATATTGTGACTAACAAAGGTTTTGAAGTTATATAGAAGAATGTGACAATGAAAATAATTTGTTGTTACTTTTAATTACATTTTAAATTAAAAATTTATGTAACAATTATGATACATAAAATATTTATATATATGTACACATTTCAATTTAAATAGTTTAATAAGTAAACGATAATTTGTAAATAATCACAATGAATTAACGAATGCGAATAAAAATAAAATACCTCGTATTTCATTTTCGTATTTTCCATTTCTTAGTTAAATAAACGTTAGTTTGCGATGTAATAGGAAAATTGAATAATTTTTCAATTCGCCAAAATGTTCCACATATAATTATTAAACCGCTTTACTTCTGTACTTATTCAAATTCGCGAGTTTATTGGTGACAAATCTGATAGAATGATAAGAAAGTGCGGATAACGTCTTCCGACTGGTATAAATATTTATTGGTATGGTTTACGTAACCGTGGTTTAATATGTTCTACATATAATTTATCATTATTTTATTATCTATAATATCATGGACTTCATAGACTCTAATGTTCGTAATAAGTAAATAACAAGAATTTGAAGTTTGGATGCTGAAACCTATTTTATATCTGTTGTTTCGTCTTTAAGGTTTTCATACTACTCTAAGGTCTATAAGTTAAGATTCAAACGTATTTAAGTAATTATAACACATTAGCAATTGGTCATTTCTGTTTTATCGATGAATACTGTTTTGAAAAATGTTAAACGTTATTTAAACGTACTGTATGGAGCCCCGAGAATAAATATTTGTTTTTCATATTTCATATAACTTAAGTTTTCAAGTTAGCGCAAAACGGTACGTTTACTTTTTTACTCATTATTTGAGGAAAATATATTCACCTCCTAGAAAAAAAACCGTCAATAATTTTAAGTTATAAGTTCGTCGAGTAACAAGGACTAAAAACGGCAAAATCAAAAAAAGCGTAACGTAATTTAGAACATCGGCAGTAGTAAAATAAACATTACGCTCACTATAGATAGCATAATTAATTATGTAAAAATACAAATTAGTGGCAAAATAACGAGATTGTTTTAAAAGTCTATTCATAAGCTGTTATTTGGTTAGTTTGTGGGAATCAACGTCAACAAATTACAACGAACAATATTTAATAAATACGTTTATAAAAAGGGTCGGTTTTAAATCTTTCTCGACCGTTGGATAAGCCAACATTTTTTTTTATCCCCGATATTAATTATTTCTGACGTAGATTAAATTTAAATATCTTAATTGTGTGCGCCGTACATACTAAACATAAATAATTGTCCATCTAGTATCCCATTCGGCCATTCGAGTGTTTTCCACTCGTATAAATAGTCGACGGTTAACAGATTACGTTATAACATACCGAAAATGTAAGTTAATATTATAATCGCGTTACAACCGGTTTTTGAAATTGTCGATTGTACGTATGTATATGTCGTCATAATTAGGCACTTAATGGTTACTGGTCCGAAGTACTGCCTTCAAGCTTTCCGGGCCAGTGAGTGTATTGCCGATGCCGTAAAAAAAAAAGGCATTTTATGGTTAAAAGTAACGATTCAGAAATCGATCGTGCGTATTCCAAAGGATTTATTCCAAGCATTTTCGTTTACAATTCGCGGCTCACTGCAACTTTATTTACATTTTCGGAAAATGAGTTTCCGTTAAACGAATCGACGAAAATGAAACCCGGTAGGGAGCGAACACGTACGTTGCATCCAGTTCTGCGTTGGTTGAATGGAAGTACGACTGGCCGTGGCATATGTGACCGAAGGAAGGAATACACGCTCGCAATTTTACGCTATTACGCGTAATTATTATTATGCTCGCAAAGCTACGTACACCGTTACGTGGTACAATAGGTCGTGGTGGACGGGTCAAATGAAAAGGATGTATACGTAGCCGACCTCGAGCGGTAAACTAAGTTATAGGTTCGTAATTCGGAGTGGACGGGTGTGCTTAGTGATGAAGCGAAGGGTATCACAGGATGAGGGTGTTGTTTTTATTTTAGAGCAAAACGCGACGCGGACCCAAACGTGTTTATGGCAGCGGCGGCGGGGAGATATAATTTGTGGCCGGCGAGTTTGTGGCGACATTACTGGCACCGTTGTCGTCATCACTTTGTCACCCACCGACGTGTGACAACGACGGCTGCCGAGCGTAACTTTCCACTACTTTTTTGCCTTTATTATATTTTCTTTTCGTTTTCACCGTCGTCTTCGACGTTTTCCTTATTTATTATTACTTTTCGGCGCCAATCATTAGACGGTGTTAAGCGTGTAAAACGAGCACAAGCGTGTTAAACCCGTATCGAATATTTATATTAAGTCATTGAATTAGAATTAATCGCATCCCCTTGGAGATATCGAGTAAAAACGGGCATATTCGTTATTATTTTCAATTTTATTTATTTCTAGCATTACGCGCCCAAAATCTACGCGAACTCATATATTTGCGCGACATATATATAACTATATAACGATATATAACTTATATATTTGTAATTATTTTAGTAGATCGTTTTGTGTTGGCTACTTTTTAAAAGTACCCATTGTTTAACGTTCTACATCCACTAGTTGGATCGAACTAAATGAATAAAACAAAATATATACAAGGCGAAGTGATATAAAGAAAAAGAGATCATTTATTATTTCGATTACATTATAATTTTTACGAATATGTACTTATATATATAATACAGGTATTAGATTTATTTGTAAACGTAAATAGTTATATATAATACTAACAGGGGTATACACAATTATTTTAATTTTACTAAACACAAGTAATTAACATTATGGTATACACGAACCAGAAGTGAAGTATTCTATATTTTATGGAAAAATTTTAATTATAAATAAAACCAATAATAAAAATATTCGATTTTATTATTATAGTTAAGCTAATTTATGTTCAAATACAAATTCGTATTCAAAATTTTTTATTGTTAATTCTAATAATGGTAGGGCATTATCGTTCTAACTTCGTAACTAGTTAATAGAATGTTTAATAATAATATTTAAATATATATCACACTAAGATTTGCTTAGATTAAACACAATCAATGGCGTATTTATGTAGGTGATGTATGAGGTTTCCACTCTTCCCAGGGAATTTTTTTAATATATAAATTTACATTCATTGATATAATTTTGTAGTTTGTCAATTTTATTTATAGGAATAAAAAAATAATGATTATATAGTAATAAACAAATTGAAATGTTTGTTGGTTTTCACAAGTTCATTTTTCCATTATTTATAAATATATATAAAACCCATATGCGACAATATTAATGATTTCAATTATTGAAGTTGAAATATATGGCTATTGATGAATTGGCAAAAAAAAAAAGAAATCTGGAATTTGTAATACAATTTTTCTTAAAAATATGAGATATATTTTATTAATAAAAAAAATTTAAATTTATTTGAAAGTTTTGATATTGATTTATAAAAATTATATCATTTTGATTACATCTTATAAAAAAAAATTTATTTTGTTATAAATACGCCATCGAGTACAATAAGTACAATTAGAATATAAATAACAATAATGATAATATAATTGTGACTTATATAATACATACAATCAAAATAATCTTTTGTGTTTAAATGTTTTAATTATCAAAAAAATAAATAAAACCCAAATTGATTTCGATAAAATTCATGTAAAATGTTTCCAATATTATTATATATTTTCATTAATTAATTATAATTATTAAAATAATGCAATGGGTTGGTTTTAAAAAGGTTTACTACACATTTCATTGTAAGAAAAAATACTTTTAGGGATAATTGATTGTATTAGAACGATTTTGTGAGAAAAACCCATACAATACGTAATTTTTTTAGATATTATAATTATAGTTATACTTATAAATCATAAAAAGAAAAAAACTGATAAATTAACATTTTTATTATTTAATATTAATATAAATATTATTCTAAGAGCCGTCAAGGATACTAACGACTAAAGTAAGTAGGTTAGGTTAGAGATTTATCCAATTCTTCTGTGTTTTATGTACATGATTATTCTAAAAGAGATGTGCCTAGTAAAATGTATTTTTGAACTTATATTTGATTGAATTTTGAATTCGTTTTCTCCATAATTTGATTTTTTATATTTTTATGTTCATTCTAAATATTAAATCTATAAACTGTTACAAGTGTTATCACTTGATACATATTAAAAAACAATAAATATTTGAAATACTTTTATTGTAAGTGTTTGCTTAGTAAGTGTCATATATTTTCATTTGATAAATACATAAATTACCCGTTAGAGATAAAATGTTTATTTATAAATAGAAAAGCATATTATACCTTTAACAGTCAAATTTTTCAAATATTTAAGATAAGTATTAATTTATATACATCAAGGGAATTATTTTTTCGTATTGTTTGATAATTATACATTATAGATTTAAGTGCCGGTAGTAAATGTTTACTATTTATCTATTGGTTATAAATTAGAATTAAATTTATTAATAATTACATTCGAATTATTACTTAAGTGACAAATAGAACACTTTTGAATAAATCTCTGTTATAACGTATTTAAAGTTAATATGTACAATTTATGGTTTTAAATTTTTTACATAAATACAGTAATAACTGTAATTTAGAACACAATTTTGTGAAAAATGAATAAAATAAGAGGAATTAGTACATAATATGGCCTCAAGTTAGGCTAGGTTAACTACCATGTTTATTTGTACGTGTGATATGATTGAAAAGATATTTAAACGTGTTTAGCTGAATAGTCTGTAAACAATAATGTATTAGTTAATTTTAATTAGTAAAATTGTAAACGTTTTAACAACAACGTAATAATTATTATTATGTAACTATAATTATATCTAATTGATTTATGGAGGACATCGATCGATGTGAGCATATTAGTTAACTAACTTAACAGTGTTTTAATAGTAAGAGTAGTAAGAAAACAAGAGGCAAATAACTTTATTCCATTTCATTTCATTTGTGTATTTCCTTTTGATTTTGGTGGGAATAAAATTACCGGCCGTTGCGAACATACATTTACTAAGATAAATAATAATAATACTATTATTTATAATAGTACTGAAGATATGTTCACGTCAATAATACAAAGTCAGATTTAATTGAGAGTAATAAATTATAAATACATAATAAATAATAAATATAAAATAAATAAATAATAAATAATAAAAAAATTAATAAATTAATAACAATAATAATAATTATTATTATTATTTGATTATTATTACTATCAAATTAAATGATTGATCGATGCAAATTGTTCATATTGATCATTTTTCCACTAAACATTATGATTATTTCTGATTTCTTGTGCATCTCAGATGTTGAACATATCATGTTGGTTGACAGTGGCATATGTGACCGTGGCTGGAGCTAATACCATAGACGCTCCCATATACTAAAATTAAACATAAAATGACATAATGTAAATATAAATTCGGAAAATGATTGTTAGGTCATGGTCCGAAGTACTGCCTTCAGGCATTCCGGGCCAGTGAGGGTATTGCCGATAACGTGAAAAAAAAAGGTCATAAGAATTTGTTTGGTACATGTCATTATCATGAAAGCTATTGTTATTATTCTTTTATATGAAAAAATAATAAAAATAGTACAAGGATTTACTTAAGTTTTATTGAAAACGAAAGAATAAGACGCGTTATAGTGAATCCAAATGATATTTGTTACAAATACATTAGAAATGTAAATAAAAAAACACTTGGGTCAGTTTAACATACTCGCGTAGTAACAGACAGGCAAACTGTATAATATTACAATAAATTTGCTTCAGTTTTATTGCTTTATTTTCGATCTTGTTTTCAATACTTCTTCAATATGGTTTATATGTTTTCACTTTTCTATTTTATGAAAATCAAATTGAAACTCTGTGTAGTGAGTGTATGCATAGTATAAGTTAAATTTAATTCGTCCATATCTATAGTGGACATTATGAACATGGTTATAAGTCACTGAATAAATTAAGAACCTTTATCAAAACTTATTAAAAGTTTTGTATAAAGACAATAGAAAGGTACATACACACACATAGACATTGTATGCTAAGAATAGTATAAACAAAATTAAACCGTTATGAAATATTTATTTAATATTAGAAATTCATCATACATTTTATGATTAGCTAACATTTTAAAGCTAACGTATAACACTTGGTTCAGTTTTATATACAACGTGCATTGGAATTCCGCATAATTATATTTCAAGAATTTAGGAAAATACAAAGAACATAAAGACCTATACAAAAACTTTAGAGTAGTTTTTGAGCTCTACAGGTCACGTAGTATGTAAAAATATGCGAATGGAATTTGAATTTATTGTGCTTATTGTTGTAGGATTTCCTCCAATTTTTTTCGGGTTTTATTTGTGTATAAAAAGGGAAATTAAATTTTCATCAATATAAATTGTCGACGACGTATTGTGTAGGTAATTTCACTATTCGTATGTAGTTATCTCGGTACATTGATATTTATTATTTTATTTGATTGAAAATATGGACGTATATATCGTTCATTTTCAAAAAAAATGGTTCTGTTCTTATTACAAAAATAAAAAAAAGTTAAATTATACATTTACTTGTAATTAATACTTTAGTGTTCTGAAAATTAATTGTGATATATATATATTATATGTTTTATCAAATTAGATAATCACGTTATATATTCGTTTACAAAATGTTAATGTTTTAGTTTTTATGCTGTTTAAATGACCCATTATCATTATTTATGAGGGTCGTAACTGATATTTTTTGTCCAACATTTGAGTAAAAAGTTTAAACTTATTCAAACTTAAGCGATTCTTGGAATGGCATATATCCAACAAAATAAAATTTTGGTATAGAATTTATACAAAGATAAAAATGATTTACGATTTCATTTTAATAAGTGTTCTAAATTGATTTAGACGTTTAAAATTATATTATAATAAACGTTATTTCACTGGAGGATTTATATTTCGTATAGAAATAAATTGTTTTGAAGACGTACTATTATTTAAAACTTTTAAACGTTAATTACACTTATTTGCGTAAGTAATTATTATTTATTTTCAAATTTATCATAGAGCTAAAATATTTTTTATTTGTTGACGATTATTTTTAGGTTTAAAATGTATTTTTATTTTTACTAATATAATCTACCTATTCATAATAACATACATTGTTATGTAGATTAGGTTAGTCTGTTTCGTAATTTAAAAAGTTTTTATATAAAAACCGCGGTAAAACTATTCAAACAAATATATAATATTTTAATCTTGATATTAAATTAGTATTTAATACAAGCATGCTATATGACATTTACAAAAAAGGCTTATTAAATATATATTAACGGTAATTATATTATTTTGTAATAGAAAAATGTAAATAATTGTTTGACTTTACATTTCGTACTTAGAGATTTTTATTTTATACTCCGCGAGTGAGAAATATGGTTTTTCATATAACAGTGGTTAAGGTTAACGTTTGTTATCCAACGTATAATACGCATTCAATTATAACCATAATTGACCACATAATAATCTCATATATTTAAGCACTAAGAATAATTCATATGATTGAAATTAAATTTGATCGCTGAAAAAAATGTCCAACTAACTTTGATCTTTGACACAAATAATGAAATAAAATACTCGTCATCTGTACAATTAGGGATTACATATCCGGATGGAAATACCGGTTTACTATATGTTGGTGATATGTTTGAAAAGCTTTTATAATTTTTGTGGCCCATACAAATATCGAAACCGTTATTACGTTACCCTTTTTTCACTCTTCTCTTATTTCACGCAATACATTACAATATTCATGTTTATAAATTGAAGTTTCGATCTTCCTTTTGGAATAATGTTTTATAAAATATATACACTTTTAATAACATTTTATGCATTGTCCCGTGATGGATAGATCTATCACGAATGAAAAAACTAATAACATGTTCAAATATATTCGTTCCTTGTTAAAAATGAAGTTAAATCGCTATGGGTTAAAAAAAGTAAATAATTGGCGACGTTTACAGGTATACAATATCAAATCTAAATAAAATAAAATTTATCGTCGATCAAGATACACGAATTAATATCAAACTGACGAAGTCGTATAGCCATTTAAATGTAAATAAGGTAGGCATTTTCGTTGTAACAAAAATAAATAAATTATACGTATATTTTAATTAGAAAAATTGGTATAAACATGACATCGTATTAACGATTACATCGGACATATCAAATTTAATTCAACAATAAATTCAGACCAAAAACAAAGATAAAAAATAATTTTTGAAAAAGAGAACTTTCTTAAAGACATCAATTAAATTTAATCGCGTCAAATAAACAATGTATATGTAATTAAATTCAAGATGATTTAACATTACTCTCCGCGTAGTAAAAATAACTTTCGTGTTATGCGAAAATATATTTAACGGTTTTTAACGTAACAATAAAATGATTTGTAATGCATTCTGATTTAAGACTATTTAAATTAAATTACCCGAATAAATTAACATTTTGACATGTATGGGGGAATATATATATATATTATAAAAGAGAATAATATTACAACCGTACACGAATTTAAATAAATACATATTTATGGGTATTATTAAAAATATACTTTTGAAAACATATTTTTATTAATAAAATACTAAAATAGTCCGCGCGACATTGTTAAATGGTGTACAATAAAAATTACTTTACATGCGCATATGAATTTATTTTATTTCCGACAGGAGCTATAAACATTGAACGTCAGTCATAAGTGAAAACGGCTGTTGTCAAATATACTCCATATTTGTCACGTCAAAAAAACAAAATGAAAATACTACAATTATTAAATGTAATAACCTATTTAATTTATATATTATTGTTTCGTATCGATTAAGAACAGGTATAGTCGGCAATTTTGATTAACGGTCGTTTTCGTAAAAATAATAAATACCTCTAAAACACGAAATTGTCGTCGCGTAAGTTTTATGTATTATATACGCGTATTTTTTGAAGATTACAACATTATTTTACCGATTTATTTTACGGTCTACGGGCCGTTGTACCCGCGACACATTTTCAGTTCAAATAATACGTTGTAAATCATAAACGACCGTTTGTTTTCTTTTTAAATCAAACGTACAATTCAGCATCTAAGGGATATATATATATACACACGCCAGGGAATTGAAAGTAGTCGCGCGAAATAAAACTAGAAAAATTATTCTACGCGTACATGGCGGTACTTCTGATGTACCAAATCGTGTAAACGCGCGTAAAAAATAATTATGGCGTACATAACGAAATGAAAGTTCATAAAAATATCGTTAAAAATAGTACACGTTTTTCGTTTACCGGCGAACAGATATTTTTAAATACAATTTTATTTGCGAAGGTATTGTTTTTTATATTTGTATGAAATTCTGTTTTCACACAATAAACTTTTTACATCGGCAAAATGTCCGGGGGTGCCTTTAGAATTTGGTTCGATTTTCAATTGAAAAGAAAATGGAAATTAAAAGCCTTTGAAATATTCATTTTATTATACGGTTATTGTGAACAACAAAATTGTTTATTAACTGTTTTTGAATGTATTTACGTTTAGTTTTTTTTTAACACGTATTACTGTTATAAGTTAGGTATTAAACGATTATTAATAAATATAAGTCGCGTTTTTACGTAGTTTGTTTTTGACGATATCAATTATGACATCTAATACACTTAAACGTCTAAATTAAATATTCAAATATTTAAACGAACCGTTTGTATTGTTGTATACGTATTTCGACGTATATTCAATATTTACTACCCAAAATGTAAACGAATCGACGCGAGACAAAACGCGTGTATTCGATTTAAATATCTCGAAATCAATACGAAAGTGTCATTAAAATACACGTTTTAACGAATGTTGATTAACATTCGTATATCGTCGTTGCACATGTTTACAATAAAGATTCTACCTCGTTAATCAAAACGAACGCGATCCGAAAACAAAGTATTCGGCGGGTTTCATTCGATTGTTCGCTTCGTTTGGTTTTTATTTTATTGGGGGATCTAGGCACTTTAGGTTTTTGAGATACGAGAGGAGGAAATATTATGTATGTACGTATATATTTATTTTTTGAATACGATTTTCTTGGAAAACACGTCTATCAAACGACGAGCCCTACGAAACAAAACGAAAAGACCACAATTGTTAATATTTAGGCCAACATTATTGTGCCGCGCATAAAGGAGTATCAAACGCTTTATCACCTCTAGAAATATTATTTCGATCGTGAAAACATAAATTATATTTAGATTTTAGATCTTCAGCAAAGATACTTGAATATTGGGCGAGGGATAAATCATTTTTAAAATCTAAATAAAACAGAGATTGGATGCAGTTGAACGTGCTCCATAAATAATACGCGTTATGATTGATGAAATATTTTACGGTACGTGCACCATATTTATTGCGTATACGTAATAAGTTATTCTATAAATATCATTTAACACATAATTCTTTAACGTAAAATAGAGAGGTAAAGAGTGAGTGTGTGTGAGAGAGAAAGAGTTTATTTATAAAATTGAAGTCGTTTCATACGTTAGAATAGTTAGACAATTGTACAAATCAATCGGTCGTCAGCTATATAAGTATTTCGAATTTTAATAATACGTATATTTTCGAATTTATTTCGCGTTTATTATTCGCGGTATTATTAGCTAACGAATAAGCGGGAAAAAATAATACATTCACGGCGTTTTTTGAGATATTTTTAACGAAAAAGTGCGTATTCTCGATAGATAATTCGTTTATAGAAATGTGACAATTAACTATTGTATTTATATATCCTCGAAGGTTTGTTCATTTGTGGCAAAGTATTTTTCCTTTGATTCAATCCCGTCCACTTTAGAACTATAACTATAACTTTAACCTAACTAACGCGCCATTTTAGTTAGTCAGCGAATAAAACGGCAAACGGCTTTCGCGCCTTTATTTTTGCACATTATTTTCGATACTATCAGCGCGCGGTGAAAACACCTCGAACACAATTACCACATATTTGAGTTTGAAGTTTTTCAAAGGCGTACGCCGAATTTAATAGCGTAATTATTTTTTTATATATTTTTAATCGTAGATATAAATATGAAGGAATATTAATTAAAAAAAAAAGAGACGCCTGTTGGCATGACCCGTACACCTGTCCCATACATCTACAATCATTAATGATATAAATAAATAAATTTATATATATTTTTTGTTCCCGAAAGTCAATTTTACTTATTCTTATTTCCCCTTTACATATATTAGTCCATATAAAATGTCGAATATTCTTCGTTATTAAATACAACGGTTGATATTATCGTGAAATCCGAATTTGACGGATCACCGTTGACATTTGACAACGTGATGTATTAGAAGAAAAGAATGGCCGTTTCTTTTTATTTTGTAATCTGTCCATCGTGTCAATCGCAACGCGCGTTTTTGGCGTCACCATCGGTATCGTGTAATGTTTACGTATAAGGCTAAAATTAGCTCACGTGTACGCAATAATCGTCATTCGTGTTGAATAGTTGAAGAAGGACGAACCGAAAGGATTTCGCTATTACCGAAAACGATTGGCGAACAATGCGTTTCCTTAGATAATCTAATAAATACGTAAGCGACAGAGATACGGCAAAAACCCAAATCGCGTCTATAACTTACTTAGTTTTTTGTTTTTCGGCGATATTCGGACCGTTTTTATTTATAATAATAAAACACTAACGCGAATACGTTTATGTAGTTTGTACAGGTTAAACAGTAATAGTTTGACGTAATTATACGACGTTATTGTTACGCTTATATATCCCGTAAAAATTGTTAGGTTCGAAATTTATTTGGATTAAACGGTATAAAATTTTAAAAGCGCTTAAAACACACTTTTAAACTTTGAAAAATGTATCGTGAAAGTTTTTATTCAATGTTTTGGCAATGAATATTGTATACATACTTACACCTTTTCTTATTCGCTAAAAACATTTTTAATATTTAAGATTCTATTAAAAGTTTAGTAACATATCTATGACAACCAGACAACGCAAAATGAATAGATAACCGAATATATTACTCTCGTGTATATATATATGGTCAACGTCATTTTTGTCGTATAGTACGCGACATAAAATATTCGGTATTTTTGTATTACATTTTGCGATAAGTGAAAAATAACGTATATATATATATATATTTGTACTATAATATGTAAATATTTGAGTATAGGGCGGTTAAAAGATTGCTTTATATACAGGTTATTGGTTTGTAACCAGAAAATTATGGCGAATAGACGGTGTTTATTAAACGTATAACGATTTGATTTTATTTCTATATAATATAAAATAATAATTTTTCCAGTAAATTTTTGCGTCCATGATAACGTTTCGAAAATCTAATTTTAAACAATTACAAAAATATAACGTTTTTACGAGAAAATCGATTTTTCTATTTTCGTAATTGTTAAAATAGGTCGACGTACGATCGCGGATTATTTTTGAATAATATTTAAATTAAATTTTTGTTAATATTTCGAGTTTAGAGTTTCGATAAAAGGTGTGGAGGGATGGCGAACAAAGTTCTTAATCCCCCTCACTGTACTCCGGCCTTTTAAACTTTTAAACGTTGATAAATAATAAACCGTAAGTACTATATTCGGTATTTATAAACAATAATGTCCGAAATGTAATTTTGAATCGTAATTAAAGTTATAAATACAGGCTGTCGTTAAAACTAAAAACGTCGTCAATATGGCAAATAATAATACAAAATAGATTTGTTTTCGTTCGTACGTCAATATATCGTAATATTAGGTACACAAATAATTAGAACGCTTTGTGTATCGTACTAACGATCGCTTAAACTTAAATACATTTTTTTTCATAAACGTTACTATGACCGAGACACGTTCTACGTTTACGCCGTTACAGTTTTAATAAAATTATTTCGCGTTTATGTTGGTCAGTGTTCGACTAAATATTCGAAACATCGAGATCGACGAGAGAAATACGTAATGTACGCGCGGTACCCGCGTGTAATATAGACGTAATTATCGGAACTAGCGAAACAATTTTTCGTGTTTTATCGACGGAACGCCGAATTATATTTATCGTCTAATATCGTTCTTTTTTCTAGTTTTTCGGATTGTCGCTCGTAGTTAATGTACGACGAACATGGTACCAACGTTGTCGACGCTGGGCGTGCGCCGCTTTTGTAATATTTCAATCGTCGTGTGACAATGTTTCTGCGCGAGCAATTCGGAGAAAATGACATCGTGTTCCGACGAAAGCCATTAAGCAGACTTATTGGAGTTCCGTCGCTCGTATAGGACATTTTTTTCATTTTCACGCCTTATCACCCGCGTAGGTACAAACAAACGTATTACTCTAGCGTAAACCCGATTCCGTTCCCGACCCGCACTACATTATGTCCATTGTGCGTTCAATAATAATCGCCGGAAACGTAATTTAAACGGTTTAGGCGATACGTCGATTCGAAATCGGCGCCTACAATGGACGTCAAACAGAACCTAACAAGTGACGCGTTGTTGCGTATAATGTTATCGTCGTAGTATTACGATAACAGTTGGCGGGCTATTATTATCGCGACCGTTAATAAAGTAAACGCGTACGTTATAATATTTAAGATGGTCCGTTAAAAGAAACGTCGTATAATCTTTCGGACCGACGGGTACAAAACCAAAATGAAAATTGTAAAACGTTTTCGTTTCTTTACTAACGCGCGTTATACGTCCACGCAAAATTCGAATTTATTATTATTATTATTATAAACGATACAAATTCTGTATACCGTAGACGGATACAAACGTCCGTTATTTCCAAGTTGAATTACAATAAAAAAATAAAAATATTGCGCTTATTATTCGTTAATAATTACTTCGCGCGTGTTTCCGGCGGTCAGTAAAATATTACGCGAACGCCATCTTATTACGTATAACATACAAATACACGCGACGACACCGGGCAGTGTTTCACTCGTGTATGCGCATCGCGTTTGATCGCTATTCCGATTAATATTTTCGAACATTATCGATTTGGGACGAAATCGACCCCGTTTCGATCCGTTTAAAGTCGACGTTTCAAACTGGTGACAATAGCGGTAGTCGAATTTCGTTAGGAATCGGGCGCACGTTTAAAAGTGTTGGGTACTACGCGTTGACGATAATTCGGTTCCACGGCGAATGGCTCGCATATTGGCCGTCGCACGAACAACGTCGCGGTATGTTGTAATCCGAATAGTCTAGCGGGCCGAAGCGTATGAAAATCGTATTACGCCGAATAAAACGGTATCGCGTGAAGAAATATCGCCGGTAACGAAAGGCCGCGCGACGCACGCACTAACCGTACAACTTCCGTTTGTCAACGCAAATGGCGTGCTATACGCGGTTTAAATATATCGTCCTCGTTTCCCCGTTAATTATCGTATCCTGCCCCATCGGGCTCTCGTCGACGAACTGTTCCGTAAGGCGTTCGCGAAACTCTGGCACGATACGTTGCACATACTGACCGCGCGAACGTAACATTCGATAACAATTTTACGCGAAGATTTCCACATAACGAAATAGGGTACACGCAAAAAAGGGAAATCGATGTTATTTCGGTCGTATATGTTGTCGTTACGGAACGTTTGGCGAACGTCAGCGTTAATTCGTATCGGTTATACGCGCTAGACGCGACTAGAGTTTTAGATGAAAACGATATTTCGGTCCACGTTCGCGTCAAATTCCACGTAAACAAAAAATACCGTCAGCGTGCTTCGTTTCGGTATACACGCGCGCGTTTTACATCATTTCCGGATAAATTAAAAATTACGTAGACGTACATTTATCGCGATCCCTTTTTTTGTACTACACTATCGTCAACCGCTGACGTTAGCGCGTCACTTTTGTTGACGAGAGTCTACTGCGATATCGATTAGCGCTAATCGTTTACAAATACGTTTGGAACAAAGACAAATTACGCTATTGAATTTTACGACAAATACCCGTCAATAAACATATAATAACGCGTTTTATAAGTTATAACGTTCGTGGCCAAAAATAATACGCGTCTATTATTAATGCGTCAATCTACCGTACCATACGTTGTGAACTAGAAAAATATAAATCAATTTGAACGTAATCGTCGTAAATTTAGCTAGTAAAAATATGTATTTTGTCGAAGACCATTTATACAAACAACGATACTTACCTACGCGATGAAAACCGTATAACGCGTAGGATTAACTGCGGCTAACTTAAGTATTCGAGGCAATGTATTACGACGCCGAGGACGGTAGATGCTGGTTAATGAACGGTTCGTTTTAAAACGAGCTACAAATTGAAATACGTTACGTTTATTTATTTCACGAATATTTTTCATTTTTATTCATTTTTCACTCGTTTGTAATACATTATTGGGAGTAAAATACGTTTGAATATTAAACATTATAGAAAAAAACCTATTAACTACGGAGATTAAATTTATTATTTTTTTGTTAAAATTTCAAGAAAGTGATCTTCAAAAATAAACGTCTATTATATATCGAATATATATTTTTATATTATCATTGCGTATATATGAATATATATATATTCATATATATACAATAGAACCTCTATAAGTCGAACATCAAGGGAGACGTGAAAAAATTCGAGTTACAGAGTTTTCGACTTATGGAGGATTCCGACGTAGGCGTATTTTGATTTGACTTGTAGAGGTTAGGATTCATTTCAACTAATTTTGAGTTATACAGGCGAAATAAATAAAAATTCAAGTTAGAGAGGTAACAAACGTATTTATATTTATTATAAATCAACATTATTTCAAAACATCCGTAAAATAAAAATGTATATTTAGGTATCAAACAATTGTAAAGTTTGTAAAATAAAATATTGCTACGTTCGAGATATACAATTTATTTTTTCGGGTTATAGAGGGAAAATATGTCTTAAAATGGCTTATAGGGACTCATCGATTATTTTGACTAAGAGGGTTGAGATGTTGAGTAACGGAGGTTTTGGGGTTTGAAGGGAAGGGAATAAAACTTTTTGGCGCGTTTGGGGTTTTCGACTTATCGACTGTATGTACAAATAATTTTTATTATTTAAACGCGCGTGTATTTATATTATTTTCCATATTTTTATACGTTTAGATACACATTTATTATGCATCTATTAGCTAAACGTATTAATTACATTTAGAAACGTCACAGGTTAAAATGTTTATGTGTATTATAGTTATTTGACTACGCTAAAGAATTACAGAATTGTAGATAACAATGGCTACGAAATAAATATAAATAATTAATAAATACATATTTTGTGTTTTTGATACGCCCTGTAGTCAATAGAATTATATTCAACGAACATTATTATGAATAAAAGGAAATAATTTCGATTGCGCCGTTATTAAAAATAGTAAATCAGGATGAAACAAACACGAAGCATTTATTTTGCGCGGCCTTAATTGTTTAGTTAGTAAAGTTAAAAATATAAAACGACGTAGAGCGAATAAAACGATTAGAATTATTTGTCGGTTATGCGTACCGAAAGGGTAACTTTGCGTATATCTCACGAGCAGTCGAGTGTTCGAAATTGTAGAACTCCATAAAGGTTGTGAATGATGGGTACGAAGGATTGAAACCGTTTGTGAGTATACGTCTGTTCTGGTTATCGTTTCACATTCCCCCCCTCCCCCAATCACCGATTTCCCTTTGGCCCTTTTCCTCCTCACCGACGCCATTCGCAGCGTATTTGAGGAGCCGGCTGGTGTGCCGGCGAGAGAATTTCTATAGGACCGTTCTATCAGATTTCCCCTTTGCCGGTCAATTGACGAGGGCTAAAGGTTTAGGCGAAGGCAAGGACCGTACAATATACAGATATACGGCCGGGAATGTGGTCGTTGCGCGCACTCTGGTCCAACTAATTTGGTCGATTGGAGGACGGTGATTGTGACGGCGAGTATTGTCGCTAATCCTAATTCCGCCGGACCGCACGAAGTAGTCCCGTTGTCGGAAAAATCGAAATTCCTATCGGCTCATCGAGGGCGGACGGACGGAGAAGGGACCGTTAGTAACGTTACTAACCAAACAATGTATCTATCACCGTAACCATCGGCGCCAGTCAATTATCGCGATGGACGGATGGACGGGAATTCTCTATCGAAATCAAACACGATCGCTGTGCGAGTGTTACGTATGTTATACCACTCGGTGCGGAAACACTTAAAAGCTAACCGTAGGCGTGACTCGAAGGACGGGCCATCGATCGAAATCGATAATGTAGTACGCCAAGAAATACCTTTTATTTACGGGCTTATCCGATTACGACTAGAATTTTTTAACAGTATTAGCGAGCGCTCGTACTTTTATACACTAATAAGGGCCATTAAACAAAAGTTTATAAAAGTTTTACGGTACCGACAATTTATTTCGATAGTTGATATTTAAATCTGGCGCGTGATCATTCGTAGGATTTCGTACGCGTTTTTTATAATTTAGAGTAATTTCTATAACGTCTGTAATAGCGAAAATGTCGTTTTTTTATCGAAAAAAAAAACGTGTAAGCGAAAAATATTCAACGAGAACGGATTTTTTAAAAAAAAAAACGAAACCCGCGATATAAATATATTCTAGCGATATTTTGAATGGGTCAGTGTTTTTACGACGTAGAATGAAAACATGATATAGCCCTAAAATTACGTCGGTTACAAACGAACAGAAAATATGTCGATATTAGACGATTAATAACTCGATTTTGTGTAAGTACATACAATAAGGTATTTAAGTGTCCATATTAATAGTTAAACGGAAATCGACGTTAGACGGGTTATTTGTTATTAAAGCGTAATTTTCTTTTTGTTAATTTTAATTTTTGGAAGTGTCGAAAAGTAATCGTTAATAGTCGAACGCCGAGTAACATAAATTATTAATATATAGGAACGAGTATGGACTAAAAGGGCTAATTTAACCGATATGATTTCGTCGTAAATCGATGATTTGTGTGTGTTTATATATGTTTCGGGTAATGTTTAAAATTAGACGGCGATTGAAAAATACAGCCGAATAATGTCGCCGTTACGTTATTTTGGACGATAATCGCTAATAAAAAAGACATATATATATATATATATATCGGAAAATAATCGGATACGCGAACGGATATGTTAAAAATCGGTCACACGGAGTTTCCTCGGCCGAAAGACGACACGGCGCCTAACCTAGCCCGCGGGTCACGGCCGTAGCGATATAATGTCGGTAACGGTATACGTACTCTTGTCGTTATTACAACGGCGGTTATTGCGTTTTTTTTTTTTTTTTTTTCAAAATATTCCC
>JAIPRN010000045.1:103094-161375 GCA_025469175.1 Geopemphigus sp. TES_GeoC_2020
TATATATATATATATATATATATATATATATATATATATATATATATATATATATATATATATATATAGCTTATATAATTAAGATTATAGTTAGTCATTATATTTAAGTCTAAATAAGACTTTAAAAGAAATTTAACTTTTAACATTTAAGAGTTACTATAGCATTAATAGTTAATTAAAAACAAATTCATTTCTTTTAAATACAAATTTACCTTTGACAGTATCGGTATAGTAATTTGGTCATCTACATTAGTCGTCTCATCCTTAACAGGACAAATTTCTACACGACTAAAATACTTTTTCATAGCTTTATCTGTACCTGGTTCATTTCCCAAATCAACCATTACATCTACATTTTTAGCCATTTTTGATGATTCTGTAATTTTTTTACGAGTATTTTGGGTATTTTTTTTGTTTATTAGTAATGATAAAGCTTGTGCATGGTTAACATGACTGGGCAATGAACCTCCTTCTAGTTGACGTGCACTAACTTTAGTAGTGACACCAGAAAGCCGTTTTTTGAAGTCAGGTGCTAAATCAAATGGTTCAAGAGATGAATTTTCCTTGGTGTGATGGTCTTTAGATGATAACTTATCAAGATCAGTCTGGCTATCAACTAAACGTTGATTATGTAATGGTCGTTTTACATCATCTTCGCCATTTTGAGTTACATCCTCAAGTAGATTCTGTAAAATAAGATTTTAAAAGACAATGCAATATAAATATAATTTAAAAATGTATAAAAACTTAAATTACTTAAGTTCTACAAAAATTCTAAAGTAAAATATCTAATAAATTATTATTATATTAATATATTATAATATGTTATCTTATAATATTAATAATTTAGAGTTTCACATACAAATTAATCTTAAATAAAAGAATAGTTACAATATATAACACAGAATAATAATTTAAATAAAAAATTGATTCAGAAAAGACAGATTGAAAAAAACCATAGAATAAGTTAAATACAGTATGTATTTTAAAATACAATCGAAAAATCAAATTTTGATAATACTTTTAATGAACACAAAATCAACTTAAGGATACAAGAAATATAAAGTATCAACAGTATAAATATGTTTAAAAATCTACAAAAGATGTTAAAAGTTATAGCCCAGATTATTTTTACAAATGAGAATACAACAAAGCAAATTCTGAAACATTTTCTTCAATGTTGAAATTCGAATTCTTTTTTTTCCTCAATAATTTGGTCTTTCAATGTTTTGATCAAATTTATGTTACCATGACAAAAAACAATTTTCAATTCATATATTTTGTTAATAAATAGTTGATTTTAATGATATTAGATGATCACACATTACACTAAAAAGCTAATAATATACTACAAACTATCTGTGTGACAGTAAACATAAAAGCACTGAGTCTTTTTCCCAATTATTTGGGGTCAGCTACCTTGATCCTCAACTTCCATTTGACATGATCATCCACATCATTTACACACATACTAGCAGTCTTCATATCACACTCAATTACATGCAACTACTACTTTTTTGGTCTTCCTCTTCTTATTCTTCTTTTAATGCTTAATTCTATAACCATTTTTACTGTTTCCAAATCATAACATGACCAAACCACAAAAACACAAGATATTAACATTTTCTACAATAAAGCCTAAAAATAATTCTTATACGATTAGAGAATAAAATTTAACTATACAATTTAGGCAAAATTAAAATTAAATAAATATTAATTTATAAAAATGTTATTCTTGTTCTTCCTCGCCTCTTACGAAACTATTTAAGATCAGCCACAATTTAGAAAAATGTCATTAATATAAAAAAAATTTTTACTAGACTACCTAATATAATTTATATTTTGATATATAACAATAATTAAAATTTTTTTTTTAAATATTTTTTAAAGTCTTAACTTTAACAGGTAATTTATAATATAACAAGTATATAAGCAGAAGCAAACTACTAAACATACAGACTGACTGTAACTATATATTACAGACCAAAAATTCTATATAAGTACTAGAACTTCATAAAGATTTATAATTTGGACCATCCATACACGTTTTAAATCAATATTCATTTTTGCATAAATCTGATTTAAAATTCAAATTTGAAATTGTGATAAAGCATCATAATTTGAAACAATTGCAATAAATCTACAACTGAGTTATATTTGCAATTTTTGGATGTCTAGATTAAAATTTTCATTGTTTTAGAATTAGTAAAGAATATGATTAATTATAAGCAAATCAAATATATTATTATTTAGAATGATTTCTCTGGCAACAGATCATAAGGCCAAACCTAAACACAGAAGGCCAACTGGCCATTACCAAACCTACAAATAAATAAACTTAACCTAACTAAATGATTCAATTTAAATCTTGTATCAAACATATATTACCTATAGGTTTTATAAAATAAAAATGAAATACACAATAAATATTGAATTTTATAAAATTTGGTACAAAAAATATTAATTTCTATTGAACACTAATTTTCTTAATAAACTACAATTTTTATGAAATGAAACATCATAATTATTTTATTACAAAAAGTTGATAATAACAAATTAAAATATTGTTATTTAATAATTTACTTGAAAGTAATACGTACATTGTATAATTCGCTTTTGGTCTGTTTGGACGTATCATACGCAACAACTTCATCTAACAATGACTTAAAACCAGCAGTGTTTAAATTTGATAAATCCTCTGATAAAGATTTTGACTTGTTCTAAAAAAATACAAATAAATACAAACATATTCAGAAGTAGAACATATATTGTATAAGTAAAAAAATATATTGAATTTTAATAAATAGATAAATTAATTTTTATATGTACATAGATTTTTAGTAGTAGATAGATGCATAGATAAGAACTGCATGACCTTACAATTTTAAAAAGGACATTAAAAAAATTAAAGTATTACATTCCAAGTGCATATAAATAATACAAAATCACACGTGTATTACACGAGTATTTATACACACACGCACACATATATTTATAGGTATATCCAATTTGAAGAATATTGTTGGAAAAGAAAATTTATCAAAAGCTACACGAAACGTACCGGAGCACAGTATACCTCAACACACACACACACACACACACACACACACACGCGCGCGCGCGCGCTCGCGTAAAACGCACGGACGCGGTAAATCCTTTGATACGAAAAATTGATTACTCATTATTCATAATAACATAATCAGTATACGCTATACATTGATAATAATAGAATCATCTACGGGTATATTATACGATGAAAAACGGGAAATACAAAATGCACGAAAGAGGTTATGTAGGAATTCTGGAATCGTGATGAGTATTTTTGAACATTTGAGTAAAAAGATGAAAAAACAAATTATAGCACATATCACCGCTTTAGGCCCACAGAAATAAAAACGCGCGCGCATATACCATACATAGAACACACACAAATAGACTCGATAAGCGATGATAATACGAACACACATATATATAATATATAAATAATAAAATTATTACTAATTACAATAATGATAATGAACGAGACCAATCACCTCAAAAAGACCTAAACTATAAAATTTTATCGTCAATGTTTGCGTGATAAATCACACCCCGTCAGCGACGACGGTATAGAAGCAAAATTGGGAGATAAGTAAGAACATATGTATACAGTGTACTCACGTTCAAACAGTCGGACTCTTGGATTTTCTTAATATTAACGTCGCACGCAGCAGACAGCGGTGAGCTTTTATCAGGAGCTTTAGGTTCGAATTTTGGCTGTGGCAACGACGCCATCGCGTGATTAGATATCCTGGAGCGACCGGCGCGGCGTCGACGGACTGCTGGTGATGATTTATTTTTTACGCCGCGATGAGCGTCATTTTTCCTGCAGCTGAGGACGATGACGACAGCAGAGGATAAGATGTTACGGTGGTAGAGGCAATAATGGGTGACGAACCGGTCATTCTAATGTCAAACGACGCGCGAGCACGGCCAGTGCAAGTAGACAAACTTTTTCAAGTGTAAAAAGCTGACACCATCGATTAAATGATTCCGTACCTACTGTGTATCCCCTATACTATTACGATCGGCAACTTCGATAATACGGCGGTTTTCATAAGCACAAACATTCGCACTCGCGTTTAAATCGTACGGAACAAATAGCTAATACGCACTCAGTAATGGTCGCGCGTTAATGTACAAGACAGCCTACCGGAAACGCGAAACGGTGTAACGGCGGCACACGGTGTTGATATTTTGTACAATATCAAATCGCCGCAATGTACATCGAACGACGAACGGTCGGTCAACGCGACAGCGACACACACACGCACACGCGCGGAGCGTACACACTTACGTGACGGAATTAGTAATGTAACGCGGACAACATCGCTTTTATTCGCTTGTCGAGTGCATAGTTTTCGTTATTATATGAGGGACGACGGCTCAACGGAGAAATTTATCGTAATTTCCCAGGTGAAAAAACACTCATACAATGGTAAAATCGACCCTGTTAATATGTTAGTGATGTGTGTACGGATAAGAGACGCGGCTGGACCGAGCGGTGAAGTAAAATCGCGAACCCGCCACCCAACAGTGCAGCCGTTTCCTATATATAACAACTAAAAACCACTGTTGCCGTAGGATAACCGTTCCTCCTACCGATCGCCGAACACGATAATGATAGTGGTAAAAAAAATGTTTATCATGCTTGTGGTCATTTTAGGAGAAAACCAAGGATTATAAAAATGACATCATTGTTGATTGACATTATGGCGTAATATGATAACGATATCGTTATCGCTATAAGAACGCCTTACCATACGAAAAATGCATTGATAATCGACCTTTAAGGCCGGTCCAGACGCTCCGTTTTGCACAACGTTTTAAATCCGCGCAGTTTTAAGACGGAATGAAACCGTTGCAACTTTGAGCGTCCAGACGGTACAGTCTTGACGGTGCAGTCTTGTATTTTCCGCTCAGTTTTGTGTGATATCGCCATGGAGGAGGTTCTCCTGTGGTCAATTTTCGCCTGCTGTATTGTCCAAAAAAAAAGATTGGAACACATCAGAGGAACCGTTCGTTCAAAATGGTCACGGAAATGGCTTTTAAAAAGGCGGGACTTTTCCCATATAAGATTATTGCGTGAATTACGTGACGAACCTAATGATTGGCGAAACTACTTGAGAATGGACATGGACACGTATATTTACTTATTGGAATTAGTGACACCGCATATCAAGAAAGAAAATACTTGTATGAGAGCAGCAATATCACCACATGAAAGGCTAACAGCAACTTTAAGATTTTTGGCAACCGGCAGAAGTTACAAAGACCTGGAGTTCACAACAATTATATCAAAACAATCGCTAAGTGAAATCATTCCCGAAACATGTGAAGCTATCTACAAGGTGCTGAAGAAGGATTACTTGAAGGTAAGACATATTGTTATTTTCCATAAACGATTTATTATTTAATTGAACATTATAAACTTTATTATTGTAGAAAAGTTATTATGGTAAGCAATAGAAATGCACGCAAGTATACTTCAGTTTGGTTGAAATGATGACAAGTAGGTTCCAACGGGAGAGTTGGCAGGGGCTTGGTGGGCGCGTGTCTGTACATCTTGTTCACCTTGCTGTGGGATGATGCATGAAACTGCCGGAATTTGCCCAATTGTTTCATACTCCTGAGTGTGAGGTATTTGTTCTGGGGCGTAGTTATGTGGCATAGGCTGCGACTGCTGCGAGAAGGAGTGGTATTGTCCAACTTGTGAAGAAAGATTTTGTTGCATTCTGATTTGATGTGGCGTATTCTGTTGAGGCCAATAATTCGTGGCATTCATTGAACCAAAATTATCTTGTCGCTGGCTTTTCATGTCAACAATTCGAAAATTTCTGGTAAGCGTACCCAACTCAGCTTCGAATAAAACGTCGGAAATTAGCTTCTGAGCAATTATGTTTTGTGAATTCTGGACGTCTCTGAGTTTATTAGCCACATGTTTTCCGAATACCTGAAATGCATCATCTGCTTGTAAGGATTCCAGTTTCTTCCCTATCACCTGCAGGACTTCAGTTGTGCCATCATCATTCCCAACAGCCTTCCTCTTGTTACGAGTTAACTTGCGCGAGGTATTGACAGAATCGGAAGTACCCGTAGATGCTTCGGAAGCAGGAGTAGCAGGGGTAGTAGCAGCTTCACTGGGCCCACTGTCAATAACAGTTTCTTGCACATCGTCTTCCACCTGAAAATATTAAACAATAAATGTATTATTGATCTCCATATTTTTATTATTTTTACAAATTTTCAATGAGGATGAAACTCTTGCAATATTTCTTCTTTTTTTGCTTTGTTTCAGTTTCCCAAGACTGAAGAGGAGTGGATGGAAGTTGCAGCGGAGTTTGAAAGAATGTGGCAGTTCCCTCATTGTTTAGGGTCAATTGACGGAAAACATATTAGAATTGTGCCACCTAAAGGAAGTGGGTCCTATTATTTCAATTACAAAAAAACCCACAGTGTTGTCCTTATGGCAATAGCCAATGCCAATTGCGAGTTTTTGTATTGTGATATAGGAACAAACGGTCGGATCTCAGATGGAGGAGTCATAAATAACACTCAATTTTATGACAAGCTCGTTAACAACGAGTTAAAAATTCCAAAACCCCGATCCATTGGAAGTTCAAACAGAGTTTTAAGATATGTTTTTGTTGGGGATGAAGCCTTCGCTATGCGTCAAGACCTTCTCAAACCATATCGACGAGAAACATTAACAAGGGACCGAAGAATTTTTAATTACCGCCTATCTAGGGCGAGGCGTGTTGTTGAAAACACATTCGGCATTTTGGCTTCCCGATTTCGTATTTTCCACACAAGTATTAATTTAAAGATGCACAACGTCGATACTGTAGTTCTTGCGTGTTGCGCTTTACACAACTTTTTGCGGAGAAAGTCCCCCCAAAACTACACCCCTCCAGAAAGTATGGATCAGGAAAATATTTCTGAATGTACTGTTGAATTAGGTGAAAGATGTAACCCAGAATTAGTGCACGACCTACAGCGTGGACCAAGAGGCCACATGTTGAACAATGCTAACGGGGTCAGAGATCACTTCAAGGAGTACTTTAACAATGAGGGGTCTGTTCCTTGGCAAGATAGATTTATAACTTTAAACAATTAATGGCGTACTTAAATAATTATTTGGTACTTGTAATTTTTTAGTAGATACTTGTAATAAACATTGTAAAAGCTGATTGTACCTATTAAATAAAAGAATATGTTTCAGTTAATAAAGCGATTAGGTAATAATAGGAAATTTTGTTGTTTTTTTTTTTCTTACCAGTTGTGATGATTCGTCGCAGTTTACAGACTCTTCACTTTCGTCCATGGTATTCCTCGACGGCCTTGGTGTCTCCTGATCATTGAGAAAATGCAGCAAATCGAAATACCACAGAGATGGCTTGTAAATTTCGTCTTCTCCAGCCCCAGATCGAATCGATTTGTTTACCTTTGCCAATTCTTTGCGATAAACGCTTCTCAAAGAATTGATTTTTTTCACCACTGTCTCCCTGCTCGCGTTGACATCTATTTCTTTGAACTTTTCAACCAATTTCTCGTACGCTTCCCCCTTTTTGTCCCTGTCACTGTACTCTTTGGATTTAACTCGCCAAATGCACGGAAAACTTTCATAAAGTGAAATAAAATCAGTCAAAAACTCGCGAGAACATTGCCGAAGATCTGCCATGGTCGGATGATTAGAGAAAACTGAGGAACAAAACGGATTGGAAAACGGAGTAAGTGTCCACACGCAACGACATGTCTGCGCAGGTCACGGTTTTCAGAGCTCACGAGCTCAGTTATCGCTGCAACTGTGCAGTCCTCCCGACGGACTCAAAACTGCGCAGTTTTCCGGTCCACACGCAACGTTTTGTCTGCAACGTTTTGAACTGCGGAGACAAAACGTTGTTCAAAACGGAGCGTCTGGACCGGCCTTTAAATACAACATTTGTGACAGCATCAAAAATATTGATGCATTTTGTTACCTTCCTATTACAAATATCTATATATATACATTTTTTTTCTCTTACAAAAATTATTTACGAATTATTTGTAAATACGTGGTTTTATACATAGTATAAGTCTTAAGAATATTTAAAGAACAATTAATTTTTTATACGGTAAAAGAGCGTATTATGATTTTTAAATATGTAATACCCATCGTTGATTAATAAGAGATTGGTCAGTATAATATTTTGTTTTAATAATATATAATATTATAATATTCAGTTTTAAAATACGTAGGAATTTTTTTTTGTCTTACATTTCCATGTATATAGTGGGGTCACAAAAATATTCTGATCCCTTTCCATCAAGAGAAAATACTTAATTATTAAAAAGTAATAAAATTTGTCACCTAATACGTCACATTTATTTCGTAAAACGCTTGTATTCTGTGTTTATACCTATATTGTGTTTTTATAATGGGCACCAATAATTTAATTTAAAGATCACTACGAGGGCGGATTTCAGAAATGCATCATTTATGAAATTTGTTATCGTACCCTATTGTCATCCGTGTAATAATAATTTCATATTTTGGTGGGAGACATTATTCTAACGGAATTGTACTATCTTTTGAGCTTTATATATTAGCAGGTTATAGCGAGTCATTCTTTTAATAACTCATATTTATTCTAGAGTTAACCTACCAAATATTTTGTATTCAATGTATGTAAATAATTTAATTTCTTGTAATTTGTGATGATTACCGTTTTTATTTCCTGTATTTTAATTTGATAAATGGTTAATTGAATTATTCGAATACCGTAAAGTGTACTATTTTAATAGTTTTACGTATTTTCTAATCAGTTTTTAATTAATAACGTACTTTAGTTTTATGAGAATTTATAATTAGATTGGTAAGTACAAAATAACAGTTTGACTCTTGAATTGGCACATCAAAGTTTGTTTATAATTATTAAATATTAAATTTAGATAGATATATTATTGTTAAAGCATTATACTACTCTGCATCTTGAAGGAGTCAGTAATTTCATAAATAAACTTATTTAATAAAAGTATATTAATACATCTAGATTTTCTATACATCTCTTATTGTCCTCTTCTTCAAGTATTTACATTATTATTAAGTAATATATAAAACAAACTATATTATAATCAATTTGCTCTTAATATTATGAGTACATACAAAATCAGAAATATATATATATTAAGAACGATAATTTCAAAGAAAATTAAAATTAAAATAGTTTATCAATATTCAAGTTAATATTATATATAGCTAGTTATTTGATACAAAATTTTACTAAATTATTGTATAATGAAAGGTTTCCTTAAACATTTTGTACTTTAATTAAAATGACGTGCTAATTTATACAACTATGTACTTAAATACTTTAATATTAATAATTGTATACATTTTTGTGTTATTGGATTTTAAAACTTATCGAATCAATTAAGTATATTACTTGATCTATGGTAATAAATAATTATACCATGCAATTAGACTATAATTAGAAAAAATTTTTAAATAATTTGCTTTTTGGAATGTAAAATGTAAAAGCAGTGTTGTATGAGTTATAAATACGAATTATTTTTGTTTTTCGAGCAATTTGTTGACAAACAAAAAATTTTTAAATAATTTTTCTATTTTGATTTTTGTGTTATTTGGTATAACTATATAACAAAATAAATCCATTTTAAAATTGCTGGGTTTAAATTAATTCCAGTACAATTTCAGTTATAGTAGCCACTACTAATTGTTTTTCAATATTAAAACTTAAAATTAAGAAGTTCTATTTTTGAAAATCGACTTAGTTTTCAAATATTGCAAAATTCAACATACAAAAAATTAAATAATTATTTTGTAAATCATAAAATAAGAAAAAATAACTTATTAAATGTGTAAATATGATGTGTCGAAAATTGTGTTTAACATTTTTTATTATTAAAGAAAAAATATAATTACGAGTAAAAATTGTTAAATTTGTAATTAATTAATATTAGGTAAATTATATTATTATTAAAGAACAAATTTGTATGCGCTTTAATACCTTTATTCAGAGTATACAGCTCGATGGTAGCAAAAAATGTTGACGATTTGTTTATTAAAGAATACATAGAAAAATGTATAACACATAAATGCATTTTTCCGGGATAACGGCATATTTGAGGAAATTCGAATGTTTAAACATATTTTGTAGAAAATATTAACAAATTTGTTTCGTTTTCTTTTTACCGTAAAAATTTATTGATATTTGGACTTGGGTAAAAATAAGTTTATGATGTTCTGATAGGATAATATATGCCATCTTTATTATTTTTGTATAGTTTGTTAATATTAGATTATATTTCTTTTATTGTTTATCGCCTATTATTTATCGTATTTTTATTGGTTTTCCCAATAAAATGTTCCTACTAAATAATAATTTTATTTTTATATTCCTTCTTGAAAACCCCGTCGTCCTCTGAAAAGCAAATGGTGTAGCAATCTTTTGCTTCAAGCACACCAACTTCTAGCATTAGCTTTTCTTTTTTTTCCAATTTTCATTCTCAAGCTAATCTCACTAATGGGTGATCTCTTCGCTGTCATTTTTTTCCTTTTTTTCTTATCGCATGTTCTTATTGTATTTTATAGTACAGATTTTATATTTCCTTCTAATAAATAAAGAAAAAAAAGTTTTGTATTTTGTAGGTGCCCTGATCTGTGAGGCATAGTCGTTAGATAAGAATACTTCCTCCAATCATTTGTGAACATCGTTTCGTCCACCGTTTTACGTTTTTGATTTTGTTTAATTTAAAATAATAAATACGTATATTTATAAATTTTAAAATACCTAAAAGTCTTGGCGGTATTTTAATATTATTAAAATAATGAATTGCGTTACATTATAAAACATTTTTATTATGGCAGAGTTATTGTGTATTGCCAATTAAGCAACAAAACAATTTTAATTACAACGTTATACTATTCTTCATCGTAGCTCTTTAAAAACTAAAAATAAAGAAAAATTTAACATTTTAAAGTTTTTTATGTGTTTTAGTATTTTGTTTTGTTAATTATATTATTTGTGTTTATAATTAAATAATGCATTTTATTTAAAATAGTGTGTATAGAAATGCAATTAAAACAATTTTTCATATAAATTCGTTTTTTTTTGTTGAAAGCATATTTTACATATTTTTTAAAATTTTATGAGTACATTTCAAGGTTTTTTTGATGCATAAGTACATATTGTTTTAAGCTTTTTAAATGTAACAAATATGGACTTTAATTATTATATTATAATAAATATTGTTATATATATTTGTAAGTAGTAAGTATATCAGAATAATACTCTTTTTACTCAATATTTATTGTTTAAGTATTTTAATAAAATTATAATTAGGCCCATATAATTTTTATAATGGTTATAATCAATTCTAAATTTTTATGTAGAAAAATAATAAAACTATAAAATAATATAAATAAATCGTGGGTTTAACGTTCCAATTTGTTAAAATGATTTTTTTGATTACGATCATAATTTAAAAATAATTTGTTTTTGTGTCAGTGTAAAAATTAAGTCGTCGAAAAAAAGGCGATTTTTTGGGTATATTGTAATTTTTAAAATGGAACAATATGGCTGATTAAAAATGAAAAATCTGTATTTATTATAACATATTTAAAAGTCAAACTAATAATAGATTATATCTAAAAATTACAATCGCATTTTAGTTTGAATAATTGGAACAACCGAAATTATTCGTTATTAGTTTAGAAATAATGTTATGAAATCATTCGCATTGAGCATTTGTAATTATGAGCAATATTCTTGAGTATGTGCACCATTACAAAAATTTCTGGAATAAGTGGGTACTGAGTCACTATCTCAATTATTTAACCAACTGAGCGACTATTTTTGTACGATACTAGCGCTGATCGATCCATTGAGCCACTGCATTATCCCCACTCTACCAAAAAATCGCTGTACCCACATAGACATCTTTTGTGAGAAAATTATTAGTCACGAACCCACTGCTCGCTCATATTTAGTGGGGTTAATTTTAGTAGAGGTTTGTTGTATTGCGTTACTCATTGCTCATTAAATACGAACTCAGTTCCGTCGTTATAACTCTCGTGAGTTTTACGTTTTTGCTTCGTTTTTGTTTAACATTTAATCTGTGACGTCATGTTCGTGTATCTAAATATATATGATAGCATAGAATATGTAATTGACTGCTGATATCAATTTTTTGACTGTTTTAGTTTTTATATTATTATTTTGTTATAATTTTATAATTTTAATTATTGTTCTGTTTGTTAAAAATTTGTTACAATTAATTTAAACACTTATTTGTCATAAGTTATTGAGTAGTAGATGGCACATTATCAATCAGACTTGGATGAACTGTGCAAGATAATTAACTGTTACATCAAGTAAGATTTTTATTTTGTAACTCTTAACTTTTTTTAGATATAATAGATATTTGTTAAATATCATGTTATTGATATAGGTATGAGTATGAAATATTACTTATATTTCATTTTAATAAGTCGATAAATATTTAATCATTTTATGCTTGACAAATATATTTACTAACCTGCTATTAAGCGAGTACTTCTAAAATTACAATAATATAAAATGCATTTTCATTTGAAAATTAGTGTATGTCTCAGAATTGTAATTAATATTGAGAATAATGGGAAAACGGGTACAATAAATTTCTATGATCATTACATTTTATCTATAGATTGTTATCGGTATTTGGAATTTATAGCATTTACATATTTTTATTATTCAGACAGCCTAAAATACAATAAAGTGCAATATAAAAATATGTTAAATATGAAATTAAAAATACTTATATATTAGTAGTTATTATTTTTCGATCAAATAAGATATAAGTTATAATAAACAAAATATTTAGATCATTTAAATTCGAACGATCAAATTAGTTTTATTAAAATTGTAGTGTTATTTTTGTGTGCAAAAATACTTAAAAATGTATAATTCAATGATATATTTAAGATATTACAAGTATTTACTTATGTATTAAATGTAATTGAAGACTAATTATATACATAAATACTATCTTATTTACTGTTAATATTCTTTGGATAAATTGTAGTAGTAAATACTATTGGATGTGGATGTACTTTTATAAAGAATTTTATTTTATATATTTGTTTTAAGGCCATATAATTGAACAGGAATATAAATCCATAGAATTCAATGTGGAATTTAGTTATAATAAAATATATACTTTATAGTTAGTTTTTGAAAATTAAATTTTTTTAAGGTTATTAAATATTATGTACTATATTTCTAAACATTATGTATTTTGTTTAATCAAATATCAAATTTTAATAATTCATTTTTTAATTTTTGCAAACTAATATTAATAAAAATTATTTGTATTTCATATTATTTAGGTACTTGTCTCCATAGTTGTTTTTACATTATATCTATTTTAATCCTTTTTTAAGCATAGATTAAATATTTTACTTATGCCAGATAAAAAAAAATTAAAAGTTTGAACTTGTGTATTTAAATATATCTATATTTTTTTATTTGATTTTGTTTGTATTAATGATCTTGTATAATAATATTTTCCTATGTAATTAGAATATTTCTTTTTAATCAATAAACTTTTATGGTTTGATCATGTATGAGGAGAGAAAAATTGGAAGCAGTAAAAATGGTTATGGAATTGAGCGTGAAATACAGAAGAAGAGGAAGAGGAAGACCAAAGAAGTGGTTGAATGTGATTAAGTATGATATGAGGATTGCTGGTATATGGGAAATTGGCTGAAGTGGTTGTTGAGGACCAAGGTGGCTGACCCCAAATAGCTGAGAAAATAAAGCAAAGAAGAAGAAAATATTTGTTTTTAATTATGGAATATTATATATGGTTGAACCTGCTTAAAAAACATTCTTTATATAATTAAAATACTTGGAAAATGAATGCAAATTTTTATATTTAAGTATTTTTGGATATATTTTATTAATTTTAATACAGTATTAAAAAAATATTTTTATTTTATTAGTGTATATTAATATTATATTTTAAACTTTTAAAAGCCTAAAATTTCTGCTCTAGTTATAATGTGTATAACATTAATTATAATTTATATGGTTTGTTTCATCCATAATTTTCTTTTTTTTTGACATTGCACACCATAAGCGTAACGAAATGAAATATATGACTTCAATTGCACTGAGAAAACTAAATCCCATAAATAAACCCAAAAGTCCTCCTGTATTGGCTGAAACAACAAAAAATGAGTAGTAATTATACTTTAGAAATTGGTTACTTTTAATGTATTGTGATCACTAATAGAATAATTTAAGTTTATAATAACATAACTTAATACTATAACATTCACTAATTTATAAAAGTTGGTTTTTTAAATAAATTTAAAAGAAGCTTTTCATAAGAAATTATTTTTAAAATTTAGTTTTAGTTAATAGAATTAATAAAAAAAGTAGATGATTTTTATTTAACGCGTGGAATTCTTTTTTATATGAGAGTATTTATTTAATTGTTTATTTAATTGTTTATTTAAATATATTCCAGGGTAATATTTTTTGTTACTTAAATGTAAGTTCCATTTAACATTATTAGAGAATAGGCTCTGAATCCAAAAAAGAATGTTTGTATACATTTTGTTTGGTTCACTATAATTCTTTGGGTATTATACTAATTTACAATTAGTTAAGGAGTACTCCTTGGTTTTGATGGCCTAAGCTGTCCATAATATACTTTCTCTTAGCACTAGATACTACTAAAGAGTTGTTGTCACATGTGAATGAATCACTGTTGGTTTATGGATCACCAGAATTGAAATATGAAAAGTTTATACCTTAATCTTAGACTGGAACAATTGCTATTGTTTAGCTCTAGTTGCACCATGTGAGTCTTGGGATTTTACTATCAGAATGCTACTATTACAACCATAATTTTTTAGCCAAGGCAGGCTTTTCAATTCAGAGAAGTAAACTGATTGGGTGTGCAGTAAAATTCCATACTTCCATATTAGTGATTAGGTTTTAAGTTGATATCAGTTGGTTAATCCAGAGCACGCTCCTGCTATTTCATTCTCCGTGGCTTCTCTAGTGTTGAGCCTTTACAATTACGACAATATGATCTTGGAGGTTAGACTATGTGGTTAGAGAATTTTCATCAAAATAGTAAAGTTTTATCATTAAAATCAGCTTGAATTATTTTAACATTGGTTTGTTGGTCAGTAAATGTACGAGTAAATTTAACAATAATATAAAGGGGATTACACTTAGTGAAATACTGGCTTTAATCATTTTAAAAATTGTATGCGATTACTAGGATTGTAAAATCAATTAATCTGATTTATTTAGTTTCTGAATAATAATGTTAATTTCAATTTTTCATATAATACTTAGTATTGGATATACAGTTGTTCCAAGATGATTCATCCAATTTCAAAAAACCATATTTATAGTATTAATCAGGTAAGGATAAGTTTTGCATGTGAATAGATTACATTAAATTTTAGTTAAGATGTTCACAATTTTCAATTTAAACCCCTTTTACTTGCACTTTACACATCTAAGCGACAATATAATATTTCATTAACCTGTTGAAGCATGTTGATGGCGTCTGTAATGTGATTTTTCAATTAGTTAAGATATTTTGGAAGGAGAAGTACATAAACAGTATTTTTTATGTAACCCTATAGAAAAAAATCATAGATTGTAGGTTCAGTGAATGGGATAGCCAAGGACAAAATGTAGTGTCATTAACACCACAGTGATTGATTCATTGCTGTGGTAGTTTATCATTGAAAAATTTGCAGATTTCTAGGGACCAATGTGGTGGTGTCCCATCTTGTTGTAAGATGAAATTATCTCGATCAGTTTGCAGTTGTTGGAATATCCAATACTTAATAATTTATAGGTATAAAGTTCCTGTTATTGTGTTACCATCAAAGAAAAATAGTCCATACACTCTAGAAATGGTGCAAAAAACATTTTAGCGAATTAAAAAAATTTAAGTGAATCTCTTATGTTCACCAACTTTTCATGGATTCTCTTATCTTTGAATTTGCACATTGTGGCGATTCACCTTTCCATTCAAATGAAAAGTGACTATCAATGAAAATGGTGTAATAGAAAACTGTTCTTCTTCACCTTTTTCCACAACAAATATGCAAAACCAAAGTCTTTTTTACCATCATAGAGAGCCTACAGTAATTGAGAATGGTTTAAGTCTCAGACGTCTCCTCGAAATACGCCAAACTGTTGTCTGTGGAATAACAAGTTCTTTGGATGCACAATGAACTGATTTCTGCAGATCTTACAAAACTGTTGAATTGCTTCAACATTTTTATTCAAAGTTCTTGGTTGACCTGATGATTTTTTTACATAAACAATCAGTTTCCTAGAGGGTTTTATGCTATTTCGAATGCTTTGAGCTGTTGGAGGCTTAATCTTAAACTGTTGTCAAAAATCAACTGAACGGCGTTGATAGATTCGGATTTCTCAAAGCAGAGCACCCACAATGCCTGTATAGTTCGATCTATATTTCGATAACTAATTAAATCACGACAATCGATACAAATTTGATATCCCCACCTTTCAGATGGTTGGTATTTCTTTTATTACAATATACAGATTCAAGATGTACAGCCTACTAAATTTGGATAAATCATTTTGGAACACTATAATATGTTTGCTGTGAAATTGGAGTTTTTTAGATGGATTTAAAGCTACTTAAGTTATTATTTGATGGTTATTAGAAACTTAACCTGAAAATAATTTTTTTTTTAATTCTCCAAGGGTGATATACCATGTATGGAAAACAAAGTAAGAAGGAATGGAAAGGTAGTTTTAACTTGTTTAGGTAAATTTAAATTGAAAGCTGAAAAGTTTAAGCTAGGTAATTAATAGAGTTGCTTTATTAAATTGATTAGTTGTCCTAAAACAATTTTGTTTTTTTTTTTATTGATGGTAAAAATGTTTGTTATAGAGTATTTTTTTCAGACAAAGTTGTCAGAAGATAAAGAGTAATAAAATGTAATTATTATAATTTTCATTTTTCCATTAAAATATAAAGTTTCTTAATTGATTTAGAAAATATGTGTCAAAAAGTGAGAATTTATTTTGCTATAAGAACTCATTCTGTATTTAATGCATTATGTTATTAATATAAATGAAATGGGTGATTTTTTTTTTATTGTGTTGTAGTAGATGGTTAGTTCCATGCTGATTCTTGTAGAGAATTTTAATTGAAGAGCTAATATTGTTAAGAGATTTTAGCTGTGTTTTTAGATTTTTGTGCTGCTTAATATAGTTATGAAAATTTGTTCAATCCTACAAAGATTTGTTTAGGAGATATACTAATAATATTTAATATTATGTTTAAAGATTAAAGGTTAGAATAATAATATCTAAACGATTTAATCATAAGTCGAGTAGTTTTTCTATTTAGCAATGAAGACAAATATACTTTCTTTGTAACAAATGTATTAAATTTATGAGAATTTTTTTGTGAAAGGAAGTAATAAGTAAAGTGAAATAATTGAATATATTGATTTAATTAGTACATCTGATCCATCACTAATAATAATATCACAATATTATTGGAGTGATTTGTTGTAAAAAATTATAAAATAACCAAGAATGTTTACTGCTATATATTTTTAAAAGATGTTCAAAACCAAAATTTCCTTTTTTTAAATAACTTCTAATTTTTGGTTTACAAAAAATATATATAGTCTGTATATTAGAATGTAATAAGTACTATTGATAAAAGATGTAAGCATATATTTCTTTCTTTTGGAAATTACGCAGTGACACCTTAATTTCTATGTTTTTATTATTAACGACATTATTGTAGCATTGTATTAAATGATGGCTATATTTTTCTTCAGCTATTTAGGGTCGGCCATCTTAGTCCTCAACCTTTATTCGACTCGATCTCACATTATTTATGCATACACCGACAGTCCTCATATCAGTTCAACCACTTTATTGATCCTTCCCTTCCTCTTCTTCCACGTTTAATTCCATCTAAGCATTCTCATCTCGACTACACTAATTCTCTGCTCTATTTTCTTGTGCACCACTCAACACTGAACCATACAACATAGCTGGTCTCACTACACTCTTATAGAACTTTCCTCTCAGCTTCATTAGAATTCTCTTATCGCACAAGACACCAGACGCTTTTTTCCATTTAATTTACCTACATCTAATCTTATGCTTCACATCCTCGTCGAAACCCCGTTCATTTGTACAAAGGACTCTAAATACTTAAAACATTCTATCTTCTTTATTTCGTCTCCATCTATTGTCGTCCCACTCCTCGATTCATCAACTTGTTCTCTTTCATCAAACTCATACTCTGTTTTCTGTTAATCCTTCATCTCTTCTCTTCTAGAGTTAATCTCCACACGTTGAGTCTTTGATTAACTTACTATTTTCCTCTACCAACACAATATCAACCGCAAACAAAGTATACCATGGTACCTCACCCTGTATTTCCTTTGTAACTTAATTTACTACTACAGAGAACAGGTAAGGACTTAAAACCAGTCCCTGGTGCACATCTATTCTTACCCCAAAACCTTCCGTTTCTTCATATATACCTTCAATTTTAAAACCTTTCAGCACCCTGTCATACCCTTTCTCTAAATCTATAAACACCATACAAAGATTTTTCTTCTTTTCCCTATACTTTTCCACAAGTAAAAAACACATAAAACATAAAATAGTAGCTCAAATGATGAATATTTCTTTAATTACAAAATATAAAAATTATTTATCTAGATAAGTATATTTTAACAATTTATAAAATATAATTATATTTGTGGTCTTTTGCACAATAATTAAACATTTATAAAATTATTTTTTTTTAAAAGTAATTTACTTTTAATATTAATAAATCAATTAACAATTTTTCAAACAAAAAAATAACCCAATAATTGAATACCTATTGATGACATAATCTATTCAACTAAAATATTATAAAAAGTAACACACAACATTTTATTAAAAATATAATTTATTAAAAGTGTAGTGCTCGGAAATATTGTTTATCAAAATTTGCATTTCTTTTTATAAAAATATATTATGTTAACTCTATTAAGTACTACAACTGAAATGAAGTAGTATGCTACCTGATCACTATTTTTAATTATTATTTTGTAAGTTATATTTTGCTAATGATTATAATTATATGATGTTTGGAATAAATTATTAAAACTAAATTTTATTATTACTTCATAAAAAATGTTACTCTTAAACATATACAATGTTGTAACTACTAAATATTTATATTTCATTTATTTTTATTCTACAAATGTACTTACATAAAAATTCTGTAAATCCAAATAACTCTCCTTTGGTATATCCAGTAAATTGTGTTTCTTTAAAGAAAAAATGAATAACAGCCATATTTTTTCTTAAAAAAAAAAATTATTGAAAAATCATTAAATTAAAAAATTTATTTTGTAATTTATTCATATAAAAGTTGTTTTTAATCAATTTTACGTTTGTACATATATTTTCAATGACATATCAATTATATTCAAAATATTTCAAAATTACATTATTACATGCATAAATTAATTAAATAAGAAATTTATTAAATCTATTCATATTGCCTTATTTTTAAACAATGGTATTCAATTATTTATGTATACAAATTAATATTTAATAATTTGCTACGTTTAAATATGTAATTGTACAAAAACTATTAAAATCACGAAAGCTATAACAGAAAATGAATCATTATTGACAAATTAATATACAGTAACAGAATTGAAATCATATAAAATATGAGCCTTTTAAATTAATTTTAAAGTGAACTATTCAAATGAAATTAATGTCAAAATATTTGTGTCTTGGAAATATTAAGTCTCCGTAGTATTTATAAAATTTGTATATATGCAGTTATCTAATATAACTAGTGTATATTATATATATATATATATGTTGTATTTATGACAGAGGTGTATTTAGAAATTAATTTTTTTGAGGGAATGACTGAGAGATTGAGTAAAAATTGTTCTGTTATTATTTATTTCTAACCCTGGACTAGACACTAAAAATAAAAATTTTGGGGAAGGTAACTAAAACCCTATTAATATTCTCCTAAATTTTTAAATTTGTAATATAGTGATAAACTAATGAAAAATGAAATTGAAATTAACATACTTGAAATAGGCAGAATCTCTTCCGGCTAAAAATGTTTGTTTAATTTTATAACTATTTGCTAAAGGAGATGATGATTGTACTTTATTATATCCAATCCAATGACATCCTGGTAGGCAAGTACAATTTGGTAAGTGTGTTCCATTTAATATTTGACTCATGTTCATTATTGTTGAACTATATCTAAGTTCCATTGCCACTGAAATAAAAATATATAAATAAGTAAATAATAATAAATATAATAAACAATTACTAGTTAGTTATTTTTCTGTTACCAGGTATGCATACAATTTTAAATTGAAATAATATAATGCCAAGACTTTATTTTCAACTGTTATAGCAAAAATTAATTTGTACTAATTGATCGTATTTAAAAATTAAAGTTGTAATAGTGAAATAAAAAATGATTTTGTTTAATAGTAAAAAATTTATTATTGTGGTCAAAGTCTAAAATATTTTAAATATTTCTCTCCCCTAGTTTTTAAAATAAATTAGCTACTTTTAAAAAAAAAAAATTAATATTTATCAATTATAATATTCTAGGGTTTATCGAAATGTTAATTGTTTCTTCAGTATTAATTACATTTATTGTATACCAACATGTTTTCTTAAAATACTACCATGTATAATAGTGTATTTTCAATATTAAATAGGTATTCAATACATTTTAAAATAAAAATTGTTCTCTATGACTAAAATGATTCAATCAATTAATCTACTGATTCTTATAATAAACTATTACTATCAAATTTAAGAGTACTTAGTAATTTCAATAATTTTTTTTTTAAAATTGTGACCTGGTTTTTAAAATTGTTTTAATTGTACTGCCTATATATATAGGTTTTAAGTTTTATTTTATTTAATTAACAAATTAAGTTTAACTTAACTAAAGCAAAATAAAGAAAGGTGTTATAAAAATTTTCAAAAATGTATAAATTGAAAAATATTTTATCTTATTTTTCAGTAATTTTTATTTCTTAATGTACATACACATATTTTATTGTTTTACAAACAAATAAAAATGCAATTATCAGTTATTTTATTTTATTAAAAAATTAAAAAATAGATAACATTCTATCTCGATTATCTTTTGATAATTTTTTATGTGTAACTCAATATTTATGATAAAAGAAAATAAATATCTTTGTAAATATTATATATCTATCGTAACTATGAAATTATATAGTTTAATTATATAAAACTATATATTAGAAATTCTCTATAATTATTTTTTAATTATATAAGCTAAAATGTTTTAACAGGTATCACATTTTGGTTCAATATTATGTTATATTAAATTATATACTATATATTCAAATTCAGAGTCCTTAATAAAAATATTATGTTTATAATATAAACTAACTATAATAAATAAGTTATATCATCTTTAAGTCTATAAAACACCAATCAAATATATTATAGAATTAATATGAAATTATCACTATATATATGTTGTTTCTGATTTTCCTATAATAAAGGATAAAAAAATCTTGGTGTAATATTCATTCAAATTTTGAATGTTCAATAATTTAAAACTTACGTTTAGCTTTAGTTGAACATTCCTCATCTTTTTTCCCACAAATTCGGGATAAACTGTCCTCTAAAATATTTTTTAATATAATTAGCTTCAATAACAAAAATATATCTTATGGGATTAAAACATTTAAAATCAGGACCGGATTACCACAAAGAATTACTGAAATAACTAAAACAATTTTTGTGAAGTGCATTGCTAGGATTTATTTAAATAGTCTTTATGTATGTTTTAAGTTAAATGTGACAAGAAATATGTTTGTATTTCTACGTTTTAAGAATTTTAAAGGTCAGAATTACAAAACCTTAAATTTCCTCTGGTTCTAAAAATTGTATTATAAATTTTGTTTATAAAATATGATCACAGGACAGACAGTCTTGTCAAGAATAGAGAATTTCCATTTAATGAAAATGTTTTTTGTAAAAATGCTCAAATTAAATTTTTAACAATAAGAATTGTCACTTAGTATATTTTAATATCTTATAAAAAAAACTATAAACAAAATTAAAATCCTATGTGTGCTTAAAAAATGCAAAAATTAAGTTGAAAATTCCCAATCCGGCACTGATTAAAACACTTTCAAAATATAATGTTGTACTTGGCATATAATACATGACACACTGGCAAAACATAAGTGTAAAATTTGCTTCACATTCCATTATACAATTTCGTTGAGTATAAGTTTTATAAAATCTTAATTGTTTTTCTGCCGAATATACACATTGTCGTTGTTCCTTTTTTATATTAGCTAATGCTGGTGTAGCCATCCCTACAGTTGGGTGAATTTCTACTGATGTCTCTTTACCTGGTGACACTAAACTACCAAATGACGATATTTTTGGTGTTTCTACTGGACTATGTAACATCACCTAATCAATATTTCATACAATTTAAATTATGGTTTATCTAATCGATATTAAAACAAATTACTTTAAATCCGTAACTGACTTCTGACGAACAATAGTATTCCATTATTTCAGCATCTAAAACAAGTGTTAGTCCTAGATGATTACCTGCACCCCAGGGTCTCCATGGTGTATATTCAGCAGGTGTGTTCGGTGGATATCCATTTTCAGGAGTCCAATTTGCAGATGGATTTGGAAAAGTAAGATTTAAATCAGATATGTCTTTAGGGTTCCGAAATATGTAATCTGAATTTACTTTATTGAAAGAACAACATACTCCTTCATCTGTTAATGTAGGGTTGAATAATTCTGAACAAATTTTTGGAGTGTTTGCCCACAGACATGATACTACCATTTCGTGACAAGGCTGTGAAACCCTAATCATAAATTTCCTTAATGTTTCCCAATCAGCAGTATGATTATCTATTGTTAAATCCATTAATACTGGATCTTCGTCACAAAAATCACTTAATAAACGACGGTCAATATTGCTTTCAAGAGCAGATGATCTATGTATAATATTTATGTTTTGTGTATTTTATAAGTTTGATAAATTATGTGAAATTAACAATTATACGTTACGTTTCTAAAATATGCTGTGCAACCGATTTCCTTGCATTGTTCATATTGCATATCGTAATAGCAGGAAATGGTATGCTTGTAAGTTGAGTGGCCTTTGGTGATAAACTGATTATTACAGGCATATCTTGCCATTTATGAACCAAATTTACAATAAAGTAAATTGCTGTAATAACTGCTAAACCAAAAGATATTATCCAAAAACACCTTAAAACAATACATTTGTGAGAATATTTGTATAAATTATATTATATTTATTTCTATTAAAATATTACCTTTCGCTTGCACTTAGTTCATTATTACTAGCATATCTAAGTCCATGTAAAGTACTATTTTGTGAATAATCATTCAACATTTTTCTCCATTTAGTGCCAGTTTTTTTTTTATTAGTTTTAGGTTTTATGTTATTGTCAAAATTGTTATTTTGTGTAAGCCATTTTGATTTATATCTTATGTTAAAATTATTACGATTATGTCTATTTAGTGGATAATTGAAAGGTTCAAAATCTTTAGTGTACATGTTAATGAATATTTTGTAAAAACTAATGGTATTTCTAGTAGTAACTGAACTGTTCAACAACACTAATATAATATACTTTGCATCATAACATAAACAAGTTTATAATAGTTTTAATGTAATGAATATGAGTAGTATTTATACTATAAATTATATTATTTTTTATTAGTTTTATAATTTTAGTTGTTTTTAAACGTCAAACATATTTTATTATTTATGAGAACTTCAATGTTCTACATTCAGAAATGTAAACAAATAATTTCTTAATGTATTTTATTTTAGTTTTATACATATTTGTTTAAGGTAAATATGGACGAATCAACTAATGATAATGAAAAAAATAAAGGACTTTCAGAAATTTATAAGTAAGTTAAAATTTAATATATTTAACAAAACAAAACCAAAATATAATTTTTGAAAATATACTATATTATAATATCTAATGACAAATAATAATTGTTTTTAATAAAACAGTATAATATATTATTTAATATTTTGATAATTTATAAAAAAAAAAATTATTTACTTTTATAACAAAAAAAAATGTGTACTTAATTAGGAAAATTAAATATATTATTCATTTTCTATACACTGGTGATTAAACTTCATTCTAAATTAAATTATATAAACTTAAAGTATCGAAGAAAAAGTGCTCCATTTTACCTATAGTAATGTTTTATAGAACCATTAATAATTTTACTTCAATAGATATATTTTAAAAATGTTTTCAAAACTATTGAATCTTTGCTAATAATATAGATATTAGATATTTTTATTTTTTATTGAGTAATTTAAGTTTAATATTTTAATTTATTTTCTACAAAATAATATTTTAATTATTTTGATTTTAAAATTTTAATATTTAACTAACATTGAAACTAAAATTTGTATTATTTATTTATTAATTATATCAGAATACATTTTATAGGTATGTATATAATGTGGTGGGTGAGTAAACATTGTTATAGATATTAGTCATTTGCGTTTCTCAATGAAAACGAATATATTATTTAATTGTTGACTAATGTATTTATTAGTAATACATAATTCTTAAAATAAAGTAATTCTAAAATATAATTAATATTAAAGAGATATTGGTCATTTTACTAATTTGTTTTATGAAAAAGGTATATTTAGGCCATAACTACAAAGGTATTGCCAATTTAAAACATAAAATTGTATATAATACATATTTAATATATAGTATTATATCTTTAGAAATTTAAAAATTCTGGGCCAAAAATATTTTTAATGTAATATTTTATAATTTTAAAATTTTATAATACTGCAGTATTTTTCCAATTATAGAATTAAACCTCAGCTTTAAAAAATATAATATTAATACTACATACAGAAAGAAACACTTGTATTATTTATTTTTATTTTATAGAATATTTAAAGAAATATATTTAAAAGCACCTCCAGTTTTAAAAAATCTGTCTTGCATGTCCATAGAAATTGATTTTAAAGAATACATTGATGACGATCTTGATTTTAAGAAAAGTATATATATATATATATTTATTTATTTATTTATTTATTTATTTATTATATAATTAAATTATTTTTTGTTATTTTTAAGTAAACAGAAATTTTAATGATGAAAAATATGGTTCAGTAACTGATGCAATTAAAGATATAAGACTTGTATTTTTGAATTGTTATAAATTTTATGGTGCGAAAAGCGATTATACCAAAAAATCATTACAACTTGAAGAACTAATAGAAAAAAAAATTAGTTGTCTTGATGAGTAATTAATTTTTATTTATTGTCTTTGATATATACAAATATATAATTTCATTATTTATTTCTTAGAGATTTCAAATCACTGTGTGATATTAGACTTACTTTAAATTCATTTAATCTGGAGGAAAATCCAAGTTATAAATTCAAATATCCAAATGGTATGTTTGACGTTAATATATACATATCCTCTTTATGAAAAATACAATTTTACATATACAAAATATAAATCCAAAATGTAATTTTTAAAAAAAATATATATTATATTTATATATTTTGCAACAATGGGATAAAATATATATAATTATTAACTACATAATTCAGAAACTGACTTAATATGAAATATAATTAATGGAATTTCATATTTAGATTCTTATGATTCAATATTATTACGATGTGTTGCACATTGTCGCCCAGAACGATTAAAAGAATATCATAAATTATTATCTACTACACTTACCACTGATGAACATAAAGCTCATACTTTAGAAGAAATATTAAGTTGGGAAAAGGAAATTGTTTTTAATGATAACTATAACTGTATAAGTTCAATGTGGGAGGTAATTATAAATATCTACATATTTTTTGTGTTAACCCTTAAGTAACTTTATAAATATTTCAGTTACCAGAAATTGGTAGTTTTGTATCAATTGTATTTAAAAAACTTGGTTTTGACATGGTTAACCAAGGTGAAATTGAAAGGATGTTTTTAATGCCCAGAGAATCAATGACTATGAGTAAAATCATGACTACTCTTTTAACGCCAATTAATAAAGTTAAATATGTTAATCAAACAATGCCATATACAATTTGGTCTAAAAAACTTAGTCAAAAAGTATCTGAGTGGTGTAAAGTGTACCATATTAAAAAAAAGAATAAAGTGACCGTTAGTATTTTTTCTTTTATAAAATTACTTTTAATATTAAAACTACTATTTATTAATTTTAATACTAAAGCATATTTCATTTTTAAAATGGAAATTATACTACTTTTTAGGTAATGACGTCAATAGGTATCCATCCAGATTATTGGGCTACTGTTGGTGATAGGAATCCTTTACTTGAATATGATTATTATAAACTTCCATATTTCATAAAAGTTTGGCTTGTAAAAGGACTTTGTGATTATATTATTGTAAGTTCGATGATTTATGAAATTAGTAAATGATTAAAATGGTATTTATTTATATATTTTAATACTTGTATATATTTATTTAGAATAAATATAAAACTATAAATTCTATTATAACAAAAAGCAACGAAAGACAATGTACAATATGGAAGAACGATTTGGAAACTGAAGAATATTTTTATTTCAATTCAATGCCAGATTTAAGGATATACTATAATTACATTCCATATGATGAAGTAATATATTTTTTTTAATTCAATGTTAAATTTTTTTTAAAATTTTAATATGTTTATGTTAAGCCAAATCTTGAATTTCTTGAATTGGAAAAAAATGATAAAGAAATGAATGAAGAGAGTGATTTATCATCTATTACTGGTTTGTAAATTTCTTTAAAATTATTCTGTCATTGAAATTTATAGTATGTAAATTATATTTAATAAAGGTGTTCCTAGTTTTTTTTGTACAAGACCACGAATGAAACCAAATGAAAAATATTTTAAGTTGATTGCTGATTCTGTCCAAAGTCTTCGTTCATTTATAGAAAAACTTTATGATGAAGATACATCTGTTCCTGAAAGTTTAATTAACGCATTAGAAGATCTGATTGTTAAAATTGAACCAAATGAATATAATCTGATTGTATTGAACAATAATTCTAAAATAAAATTATTTGAGGATTGGAAATCATATCCAGAGAGATCTAAGAAAGATGACGAAGCAACATTTTTTTGGGAAGAGAAAGAATTAAAACCAATAACCTCTGAAAATAGTATGTTTTGCTTTTTTTTAATAATTTAGTATTAAGATATCACATATAACATTGTAGATTAAAATTAAAAATAATTATATTATAATAATAAATATTATTGCATTTTTAATTCTAAACGAAACAATGAATGTACAATAATGTGTTTATTAGTCTCAAATGTTTTTATAATTTAAATTGTACAGCACGCACACTTGTATGTCAAATACAGAGTTAACCATGTACATGTCAGCAATTAATTGAAAAACTATATCTACCTAAACACCTATACTGTATCACTAAGTGGAGATGTCTGACCCTTATGAACAAAAACTGATCACTGCTATAGTTGCTTCTCATTTCAAATAGAGTTCAAACCATATAATTTTCTAATAATTTCAGTATTTAAATATAAAAATTTATTCTTTCTTTATTTCTAGTATTTATTTTAAAAAAACCTTTTAATTTCTATTAAATTTGTTTGAAAATACTTTCATTACAAAATTACACATACATACACATACATATATATATATATATACTTGAAAATAGTCTTGTAATCTTGAATTATACATCTAAATACTTATTAAATAAACTGTATTTTCAGTTAATTATTTATTCTCGTTAATATAATTATTTTTATTTTGGCAATATTATAAATAAATCCCATAATAGTGTTCATAACTTTGAAATTCTTTTATACATTTTTTTCAAATTTTAGCGTAATATAGTTTTTAAGAAATAGTTGAATATAAATTAATTGAATTTTATTTTTATTCGGCAATAATTTTTTAATACTTTTTTTCATGGTGTTGTAATTAAAATCTATTAAAAATTATAAATTAAAGACTAATTTTATGGAAAATTGTAACAACTAGAAATTATGTTTCGTAACATTTACTTTCAAACATTACCAATTCGGAACCTAGTAGTAAATTTTGTTATTTTAGTTTTAGTAATCATCTTTATTTTATTAATATATAATATTATTAATTTACTTTTATATAATTTCTAATATCTAACATTCATTTTGTAATATTTTAGGTATTAGTAACAAAATCATTTTTGAGAAGCGTAAAAGAAAAATAGTTGTCAAACAAGGATTTGATGATAAAATAACATTTGACTCTGATGAATATTACACTGACTCAGAAATATTGAGTAATTTTACTGATTCAGATGATGAATGGGGTGTTAAGAATCAGCCTAAAAACAAAGCCAAACAATCAGTACAAATACATTCAAAACTTGATGAATTAGAAAAACAATTAAAAGAAGAAAGTAAATTATTAAAGCACCATACAAACAATACATTAAATTCTTGTATAAAAAAGAAATCTCGCAAAATGTCAACTAAAAAACACGAATTAATTGATAATAAGCAAAAAGAAAATGAAGTAAAAGAAGTCTATAAAGCAAGTCTATTTGAAAGCAATCAGAATCAAACAATAGCTATTAAAAATAATGAATGTATAAAAAAAAAGGTACCTAATAACTATAAAGAAATTATTATAATAGATGACGAAGATAACAATTTTATAAAAAATAATCAATTGGATAAGAAAAAAAGAAAATTTGATAATATAAAAGATGACAATGTAGACATTATTACAATAGATGATGATTGTAATGCCATAAATGTAAATAATTTAAATACACAAATCTCTAATAATTCTGTAATAGAAATTGAAGAACATAATAGACCAGACAAAAGAAGCAAACAGGCTAAGATTAATTCAAATAATCATGTTGAAGTTATTTCAATTGAAGATGATAAAGAAATTGTTATAAGTGATGACGATGGTGATGATGATGATGATGATGATGATGATGATGATGATGTTCAATTTATTTCTATTACTCCAAGATCTAAAAATACGCTTATAAAAATTAATAATTCATTTAGCTTAAATAATTCACAAAATTCAACTCCTAGAAATAAAGAAATAGAAATTGCTAGTTCTACTGCACAACAAATAGCAATACCTACCACCATCCCAAACCTTTCCCCTAACATTTCTATTATACCAGCAAATGTCAATGTACCAAAAGATATTCAAGTCACTATGGTCAAAAATCCACAGACCACAATACCCAGTCATTTTAGTGCCATGAAACGACCTAGAATATCAAATGGTCATAATAAAACAACTAATCCTTCAGTTGTTGATGTCGAATGTAAAGTAATTTCTAAACCTGATTATAATGGTGAAGTTCGCTTTTATATAAGTTTACCTAAAGGTGAACTTCATCCTTTATCTAGTAAACTAATAAATAACTATTTAAAAACTCATAATAATCGGTTACCAGATTATTGGTTGGTACCATTACCCATAGATGTTGCAAAAGTATATGGTTTTAACCAAAATGATAGAAAACTTTAGTTTTATGATAAACTACTATCCTTCATTTAAATGATCTCTAAACATTAATTTAAAAAAATTAATAAATCAGCTAAATTGTTTATTTTTACTTTCATTGTATCTCATTTTAATACTTGTATGATAATCCTACATATTGTATTATATATTATTATATACCTAAATTTAAAATTTTTTTTATCTATTTTTTTTATACTAATAATATATGTTTAAATAAATATATTCGTTGATTTAAACTTTGACTACATATAATTATTTTATAATATGTATTTTATTTTAGGATTACTTTTATAATATAAATTGTTGACCTCTAAACATAATTAAAATAGTTTAAAAAATTTATATGTATTCATTATACAAAGTGTAGTGCATCTATATGGGTAAGATGGGAAACTATCCTAAATAATATTTTTGAAATTAAGGCGCATTAATTTAATAAGTATAAGTTGTAATTGTTAACTAGTATGTGTATTATATAATAAAATTGCCTATTGAACTATTAAATAGAAATGTATTTCGTTATATAGGATATATTAATAATATTAGTATTGTAAATATAGAGTTTGAAATTCATATTCGCCAAAAAAGTGGACAATATTTTTTATTAAAATATATTAAAAACTACAAAATGTAGCCTAGTGTCTCTTTAACAATTTTTGGAAACAACTTGTAATTTTTAGACATTTTTCAATTGTCTGGACAAAATTTTAAATCTAAAACGGTGTTTAGAAAATTATGTAATTTCCCTCTGACCCTACATAAAAAATCCTAATGTTGCTTCTGAATAAAAAAATTGTACGTAACTAGTATTGATTATAAATTATTTTAATTAAAATGTATTCTAAAATAACTTAATATGAGCAACAAATTATATATTATTTTTTCAAATTATAATTATAATATCAGCTGACCAAGTTTTGCTTGGTATATTTTTGTTTACGTTGTTGGATTTTTCTCGTAAATATTGAATTTGAGCCCCCTCTTGAGGATCTATGACAATTAGAACTGATCGAAAAAAAATAAGTTTGAAGTTCTAAAAAGTGCTCTCATGACCTTTGATTAAATTTATATTGTAAGTCTAATTACACCAAACGCAAGATTATTGCCGTATGTATATTTGATATAAAGTTGGAATTTCTACAATTTTAACTGTTCGAATAAATTTTTTTCGTTTTCGACTTTAATATGGAAAAAAGTAAAAACGAAACCTAGCTAGATCGATTTATCGCCCTCGAAACCTGCATACTAAATTTCACGAAAATCGTTGGAGCCGTTTCTGAGATTCAGATTAAATATATATATATATATATATATTTATGTTTGTATGCTCACCGACTTACTAATAAAAGGACGGGACAAAGGGCAAATAACGACAAATTTAGTAATATAATAATGCACGAGAAATTAACTATTCATATACAATATAAATAAATAAATAAACAAAAACAAGAACCGCGACACACCAGACACTAAAAATACGCGATGATTCACCTAGGTGCCTGAAACCATTATTACCGATCAAAAGCTACTCAGCTGAACAACGGCGATGGCGCAAATAATCGCGATTGAACTTTCTCGACGAAAATCGTTTCTGCCCACGAAAGTCACCCGTGTGTGTACAATCGTGGTACAAACTTTGTACAATAATAACATGTGGCGTGAACAACGTTGTGTATTATGCTGAAAGAACTAAATAGCTTAATATAAACTAATTTTTTTAAGTTAATATTTGAAGTTGTAAAATCCGTGATGATTGTTATTTATTATTTCTGAATTTAATTATTATTAATTTCTATACGGAATGGAAAGTAATTTCTTATTATTTAGAATTAAGGTTAACTTTACAAATCATCTATTACTAGTTATTAACATTAATTTTTTAATAACTTTAATATAAATTAAACGTCTTTTACTGTAACATATATATTAAGATAAAGACATATAAATAAATTTTGGCTTAATTTAAATAGCTGGGAAAAAGGTCAGAAATAGAGAAAAGTAAATTTAATTCTTGCGTATTATAATTTATATGTATATTGTTAATTCGTGTGTTGATTTTATTTTTCCAATATAATCTTACAGCTTTTTTGAAATTATGTTATTATTTATGCAAACTAGTGATATTTAAAATTAGGTATATTAATAATTTACCCAAGTGCATCATCGGCTCAATTGAGTTTTCACTTCAGTACAAGGACATTGCGCTTTCTATGATAATTACTCGAATATATTGAGTTTTATACTTACAAATTTTTATAATTTGAACAAAAATACTATGAAAATATATTTGAAAGAATATAATTGTTAGATATTTCTTTGTTTGGATAATGTAACAATCTACACGCACGTTGTACTCCAGTTAATCTATTTTTATATGAAAGTACGCGTAGTCATTATACCGATAAAGATTGATATATGCGCACATGTTCGTAAACTGTATTATATAATAATTGTTGGACATTGGTAAAAGTACATTATTTTAGTGGGTAAGTATAGTTAAAATATTACAAAAACATTACTTATTACTTTATTTTTCTCTTCAAATAGATATACTCTAATATTAGATTTGTTAACGTATACTTAACATGCTATGATTTCTAATATTAAGTGTTGCCATGTTTTATGGTTGGGGATGAAATCTGAACGGTAAATGATTCATTTCTTAGTTGGTGTAGAATTTGTTTAAAAGTGACGCGATTAGTTTATTATAATTATGTTTATTGAAAAGAAGTCTTCTTTGTTGCCAACGGGTTCTAGCACGTTTATTTTAGGTTATTCATTTTCAGATGAGGACAGGAATTAAAAAATAGTTATTTATTTTTTGTCATGATAAAGTTGACTGAACAGTTTTTGTATAGCAGAATTTTTATTTTTGTGTGAAATGAAGGTGTTAATTTAAACATTTTGTTTATTTCTACTGATTCAAGATTAACAAAAAAATATAGTTAGTTTATTTTTTGTAGTTTTATAAAGGACATTTGCCACTTGTCGGGGTGTGTGTTGTTACTTTACCACTGATTTTGTATAATGAAAAATATATAGTACTTATATATGTTTTATTAAAAAACATTAATTTTTGAATATACAATTAAATGTTATTTGATAATATATTGCATAATTTCAATAGACACATTTCCATACTGATACATTCATATTGGTCAATCGTTTTTAGATTAATTTCAATATTAAATTTATATAAAAGTGTAAGTAATCATGGGATATTTGTGAGTGATAAGATTCAAATCATGTCAACTGAAATATAGAACTCAAAGTAATAAAATTAAAATAATATAAAGGGTCGACAATAGTTAAGGCATATATTACAGTATTATAAATAACATAATTCAATATAAAATTAAATAATATAGTTATTATATGGTGGGACCAGGATAAATGTCCCCTTTTTTATGTTCATTTGCAGGCATTAAGTGCTCATTGACTGGAAAGCCTTAATAGCATTACTTCAATTAACAAGTGTGCTACTATCTACTGCAGTAGTTTACAACCTTTTCAACAATGCGATACACTTTGTCCTATACAACATTTTTGTAGCACACTAATTTATATATATAACATACTAGACTTTAGACTTATTGAAAATTAAAGATTGTGAAACAAATTAATGTTATGGAAAAAACTGTTTTATAAACAAAAGCTTTAATTTTTATTATTTTTAACATTAATTTAATTGTTAGTAGAAAAAAATACTTAAATAGGTGCGATATTAAATTTATATATATATTTTTGCACATAATCGGGAACACTAGTCTACAAATATTAAAAGTTTGTAGTAAAAGAAAATATTTAAAGTGGATTTATTTTTTAATAAAATTTTAATGCATTGTAAACATTACATACAAAGTATGCTTTTAATTAATTTATAGCATTATTTATGTAGAAATTAAGATTAGAAATATTGAGATCAACGTTAATATAATGACAACTTAATTTTATAATATAATGTTTGATACAATAATTTAACAATAGAACAAATTATAATTACGAGTTTTTCTCTTTTGTTTTTTGTTTTAGAAAAGGTTTATGTAAAGTATTGTATAATTGTGTTGCTTTGTGTTGAGCAAATCCTGGACACAATGCTAACGACATTTGAGATGCTTTACAAATGTTTTCCAAGGAACCAAAAGTAGAGAGTAATAAAGCAGCGTCAGTTTTGTTAACAGCTCGCACACTTGTAAGAGCATTGGCCACCTATTATTTAAAACAAAAAATAATATTTAATTTAATTTTTATTCAAATAAAATGTATTTACTTTGGAATAATCATCTCCTTCTATTTTCTCCATAATCAGATCTGGAGGTTTGTTTTCAAATATTTTATATGTTTCAATTAATTTGCCTGCCTCTTCAGAACTCCAAGCTAACATTAATGTAAGATCTGCGACCAAACACATTTTTGTTAATTGTTTGAGAGACAAATGCAGCTCCTTGACATCGATCTGAAGTAATAACACTCGTAATTCGTATAGTTTTCCTAAAGATTTCACTCTGTTATATATATAGTCGGGCTTCAGCATATGATAACGTAATGATAGAAACAATGCACACGTTGTACGTCCCATTACATAATCCGGTATGATATCATCCGAATATTCCCATGGAACGTTAATGATTGATTTGAGTAATGGATTACCTCTCTATTAAATAAATAAATAGGTATCATTTAGTTAATTAATTAATAGACAATAACTATGTAAGTAAATATATACTTGTTTGTTGCTGACTAATATACCAACAGAAGATGTAGGTTTTACGGGTGATTGATGTTTTACACCACTCGTGCTTGGTTGATTGGCATCCAGATTTTTTAATTCGCCGACAGAATCGATCGATTCATAATGTGGCAATTCTTTCGCTTTGTGAAATTCATCTACCACATTTATGTTAAAAATTATGAATTAATATTTATTGTGAAAATAATCAACAAACGTGATATATTTACCGGCAAATGAACCTGGATTATTCATGTTTTTTGTAAATTGTCAAGTATATATTAACTAAATAACTATTAACTCGTTGATTTCGTAGTTTTTAGATTTCGAAATTAACGCGGTACATTATCGTTATATTTTTATTGTTTAGATATTATTTTGATAATATTGGTGTGTTTTTTTCATTATTGATAAACTGATATGAATAGAAAACTAACGATAACACGACACGAAATTATAGTATTTTGATATTTAAGATCTGTTTGAACAAATTTGTTTAAAGATATTGAAAACGTTAAGCTTTCGTTTCGTTTTAACGTTTTAAATTTAACTTCAGTTTCCCCTATTGAATAAATCAAAAATGTTTTAAAACAAAAGTATCTCGCGTTAATTAATGTCTCAGTTTTCTTGTTCACTGTTAGCAGTTGCGAACATTTATACAATTGTGTGCGTATAATAATAATTATTCAAATATTATTTTACATTGTTATATAAATTCGTGGTAGTTGGTAATTTAATGTCCACTGATATACCTTAATTTTTTTTTTATGCCTATGCTATTGGATTTAGACTGTTCTAGACTGGATTTTTAAACAAAATACTAATTCGGATTTTTAGTGGAAAATAGATTAAGGATGAACCACTTATTTATGCCTAAAAATTAAAGAGTGATTAGCTTATAAATTTACACTTGTATAGAAACAAATGCCAAATTGTTTATCTGTTCAATTTTTGCCAAAATTGACTGTATTTTGTTCTAATTTCCAATTACAATTAAAGATTATAGCAGAAATATTAAATTTTTTAGACTAGGTTTAACATTGTAGCTCTAATGTATACATTAAAAGGATGTTGGTTCGATATTTAATATTCTTGCAATTCAATCTTTCACCAAACAATTTTACCTATCTATATGTAATAAAAATTCGATACACCTATGCATTATATATTTTTGTAGCTAGATGATTAAACAATTAGTAGATAACTTATAACATTAATTTCCCCTATATACATTTTTTCCAAAATTTTTATTTTTATAGAAATTGAAACCATTTATATATTATGTAATTTAAAATTTATTATAATCAAGGCTTAGATATTTCTACATTAAGAAAAATTTTAAAATGCCTTTAGACGTACTATTCTTTTTTCTTTATATTGACTATTTAATTATATTTTTTTGTTTTAATATACGAGGTCTGTCCCAAAAGTATCTGACCTTCCTTCATTTTTCTGCACTAGCCTTATTCATCATCATCCAGCTTGTGGAATCCTTCAAAATAATCTCCATTTGATCAAACAACGTGCTTCCATATCCCAAAGCCATTCTGGAAGTCCGTTTTTAGAATAGCCTTCAGTGCGCTCGTCGCATTTTTTTAAAATTATCCCTATGTCGTCAAATCGATGCCCTTTGAGTGGAATTTTTAATTAAAAGTCACAGGAGGCTATATCAGGACTCTACAGAGGCTGACAAAGTTGAGTGATTTTGTGTTTTGCTAAAAACTGTTGTACAAGGTTAGATTAATACACTGGCTCATTATTGTGGTGAAGAAGCCAATTACCATTCTCCCAGAAATGTAGCTGTTTTCTTCGCATTGCGTCACACAATTTTCAGAATTTTAATAAAATATAATTTGCCGATTGTCTGACATCTTGGAGCATATTCATGGTGCACAACACCTTTATAATAAAACAAAACAATCTAAAACTTAGGTCGGATATTTTTAGGACAGACCTCATATATACATAGACAAATACGATCTTACCTTTTTTTCTTGTTAAATATCTTATAATAAAAATAATAGCGAAATTCATTTTTATTAAAAAATATATATTATTAGGTCTTCTGGTTTATTATTTATTTATTTATAAGTTATTTCATCACAACTACTTGTCTTTTTTTTTAATATATTGTGTTCATTTAAAAATATTTAACATGTTTTATAAAATTTTTAAATATGTTATAATAACTCAGGTTACATAAGATAAATTTATATTGAACCAGAATTTTTCCATTGTTTTTTTCTGAACAAATATACACAAAAAGTTATCTGATTATAAATATTATTATAATGAAATTAATAATTAAATGAAAAAATAATTCAAATTTTCTTATTCGACTTATTAGACACTAAGAACCATTTTAATATTAAGAAATTGATCCTACGCTTAAAAAATAATTTTATTAATTAAACAATTATATTTATTATTTTATATTACAGAAATTTTAAATAGGTTTTATTCGTCAAACAAGATGGGTGAACGTAAAGGACAAAATAAATACTATCCTCCAGATTATAACCCAGCAGTAGGAGGACTGAATAAATTTAAAGGAACACATGCTTTAAGAGAACGCGCCCGAAAAATTCACATGGGTATTTTAATAATTCGTTTTGAAATGCCATATAATATATGGTGTGATGGATGTAATAACCACATCGGGATGGGTGTTCGGTATAGTAAATTCTCCATTGGTTAAAACATCAAATAATTACGTTTGAATGTTTAGGTATAATGCTGAAAAAAAGAAAATTGGAATGTATTATTCAACACCAGTTTATCAGTTTCGAATGAAATGTCATCTTTGCAATAATCATTTTGAAATTAAAACTGATCCTGGGGTAATAATAAAAATATAATTATGTTAATGTTAGTTTTGAAATTCTAGTAAAATAATATAATTTTTCAAAATAGAATTTAGATTATGTAATTATAAGTGGCGCTCGTAGACAAGAAAATCGATGGGATCCAATTGAAAATGAACAAATTGTCCCAGAAGAAAAAGATACAAGTAAACGGTTGTTTGATGATCCTATGTTTAAACTTGAACATGGTACTGAAGATATAGACAGAGCTAAGAAAGCAGCACCACTAATAGTTAAACTTCATGATATACAGGATGCTAAATGGAATGATGATTTTGCTGCTAATTCACTATTAAGGCAACAACTACGAGTGAGTTTCTTTTTAAATTTGTAAGTAATTTATTATATTTTATAATTTTAAAAATTGTTATTAAAGCCGTAAATTTTTAAATAATTATGAAGTACGCAATTTTTTTCTATTATATTTTATTTAATACATAATATTTTAAATATATCTGGTGGAAGCATCAGTAGTAGACTTGAATCATTAAGAATACATTATGATTGTATATACAAAACAGTTTAAATAGAAAACCAATTAATATTTTGATATCTGTAAAACGTATAATTTTATTTTTTTTAAATTTATATTATTTTAAAACCAATTATTAATTACGTATATATATATATATTCATTGTTGCAGACAAAAAAACAGAAATTATCAATACAAGAAAAACACGACAATGAAATAAAAGAAAGACTATCATTAAGTATTCCATTAGTAGATGAAGTTGAAGAAGACATCAAAATTGCTAAACTACTAAGTTATCAAACTTCAGATAGTAAGTTTTGATATACTTTACTTAATTGATATTATTCATTGTAATTAATTCATTTTACTTCCATAAAGTAATTGTCAACAGAAATTAAAATAATATGGTCCATTATTTCAGTTCTTTGCACCCACAGTAATTACTTATAATGATTTAATAATCAATATTACAGTTTTTAATTGAATTCATAAACATAATTGAAGCGATTATTTTTGTTGTTAATGTAAGTCACAAAAGTTTAACTTACACTAGGAATTAATACTAATTATGCTATTTGCAGACTATTTAGTTTAAATAAATTATGCCAAGAGTTTAGATTTTAATGCAATGAAAACCATAAAATGTGCATTCTAAATAATTAAATTTAATAATACACTAAAACAAAATGATTTACTGTTCAGATTTTAAACAATAACAATGTGTTGTTTAAAAATAAACATCTCATCCTGACGAGAACAATTACACCACTCGAGAAAATGCAATATTTGAGAAATAATTTTCTCACTGTAATAATTATAAATATAGCAGTTTAATCTCAAACTATCAATATGAAATTTTTCATGCATTTGGGGGCACACCACACATATTTATAATTGGTACCCTCAAAATGGACATTTTTTAAGTTATGTTACTGTTCTCGCCAAGATACCATAGATATCGAATAATATTTATGTATATCTATATTTACAAATAAATTCAAAATTGTAAAGATATGGACCTTTATATTTAAATTAGGTTAAATATTTTTTCATATTCCTAGATATTAATAAAAAATGACCTATAATTATGTTTGACCCTTAATTATAACATTAAAAATTATTAATTATCAAAAGTAACATTGGATACTAACATATTACTTTGATTTGTTATTATAAATATTTTTTTTTCTTTAAATCAAGTATGAGGTTCTTATTTTTCTGATTATTATTAAGGTATATATTTGCTAAGTTAGACAAGTTACTCAATTTTAATAACTTACATAAGTTACTAGTTATCTTAGGTGAATAAGGGATTGGAATCCTGGAATTTTCCAAAAGAAGCCTTGTCTATATTAACATAAATTTGAGGGTTAGAGGACTCTATAATCATCAATCAATATTCATATATCAAGTTGGTTAAGCTGGAGGTTATATTTGTTATCAAGTCAATAACACAATAAGCATTTATTTTTCAAAAACAGTCAAGTATATTATATAAATAAGTATACCGAAATACCAAACTATTAGAAACTCTGAACAATAATACTTACTAATATTACACTACTAAATAATAAATAAACAATTTACCCAATTTAATGGTAGCTAAAAGAGTACAATTTGTTATTTATTATTTATGGTGATTTCTTAATTTCAACTTTATGTGACAATAATTTATTCAAAGTATATAATATTGTATTAAATATATAAGGTATTTGTTTGATATTAACAAACAGAATAAAAAGTTATTTTACATATAAAATTGTAATGTAGTGAAGTAATGATGGAATCTTTCATTTCTCTGATGGCTCGAAGTTATCTCATCAGCTTGTGCTTGTTATTCACCTTAGTTAAGAAATTTCCATAAGCAGTGAGTTACAATAAAAGTGTACTATACGGTACTATGTTACCAGTAAGTTAATTTACTAATGGCTACTAAATAAAAAAAAAAATTAAAGAATAAAGATAAATATGCTTATATTTTGAAAATATTGTTTAATCTTAATGTTTTATGAATATGAAAATATATTTACTTATTATATTCAGCTTTCAGCTAATAGTAATAGGAAAATAATTGGGAATAAATAAGGGAAAAAGTAATTCGTTAAGTTTTATGTTTGTGATTATAGTAACTGTGTAACAAGTTCCGTGTTCATTTTGAAATAACTGTAAAAGCAAATATGTTAAATTTGTGTTCAATTTTTAATATAATGAATATGATATGATGTATAATGTATTTTTAGGCACAAAAACTAGACAGAAGAAATTTATTTGCGGACTTCGTAAGACTCCTATGCCCAATCCAAATAAACCAAAAAAGTCACTGAATTTAGAAGGTATTGTACAATCAACCACTAAAACTCCAAAATCTGTGTTACCAACAGTAACGACCAATAATAATAAAACCTCTTTATCGTCACTCGTGTCTGCCGACTATGAATCATCATCAGATTAAATCCTCATAAAATGTATGAAAAGCAATAATTCAATGGGAAAATATTTTGTGTGTGTATAACTATATATATATATATATATATATATAATAGTTGTGTATCTATAGTATTATTATTAAACAAACATAATTACCTTTTCGTTATTTAGTGAATTGACAGCCTATTTTATAATGCGCTTGATTAAACCTGAGGGAAATGTGATATCCTATTATTGTGTAATGGCAATGAGATAAAATAATTTTACACCTAATTTTTAATTTTAACAGTTAAGAAAAGAATTTTCAATTTTTGATGGAATATGATTTTTACTTTTTGTAAAATTTTCAGATTCAGTTATTAAATTTGATTAATTTTTATACATAAAATAAAATGGTTATTAACATTTTCAAAACTTATTGTTTAGTCCACATTTGATCAAATTACTTTACTGTTCTTTACGTATGTATACTAACTACTGTATACTAATATATAACTGGTAAGCATGTTAAGTATTTATCATGATTAAGTTTGGAATTATACAAAAATATTGTGTCAATATGTCTAATTTCTTTTTTTAAATAGGTAAGTATTTTTACCTATACTTAAACTCAGTTTTGCACATATTTTTTTAATTCAATTTTATAAAAGTATCAAAATTCTATCTTAAAAATGATATATATATCTCATTTTCAACAAACGGTAGGTTAGATTAGATTATATTTGGAACCAAAAAAAGTATTATTTTTTAAAGATCGACAAAAGAATAATATATTTGCAGAATACATAACTAAACAATAGGTAGTAAATCATACATCTAAAAAACAGACATATAGAAAATTACTTTTGCGCACAATTGTATATTATAATTATTATCAATTTATAATATATATTGTTATAATTGGTTGTATATAATTTTAAAATAATTATTTTGTTGTATCAAAACAAAAAAATTGAACAGGGAAATCGACTAACAAAAGGGCATGTTTAATTAAATTAAAAAAACAATCAAAATTTGATTTAATTTTTTACACCGCGAAATTCATTGACAACACTTACATAATACAACAACCAAACATTTTAATACAAATAGTAAAGAATAAGACGTAATATTCTTAACATTATATTAGTAGTTGTCTAAAAAAACACATTTTGCCCTCATAATTATTACTTCTTTTCTTAAAAGTGAATTTTTAATATTAATCCATTGGAACCATAAAAACAATCTAAATAAAGACCACTATATAAAACTTCAGTTTTAAACATAATATTAATGTATATTGTATTGTCTACACATTATTCATATAACATAATTTACGATTATTTCGAATTAAAAATGTATATTATTTTTAAAATTATCGTGTAGGTTTTTTAATATTCTACAAAATGATAGTTATATTACTGTTAAAAAAAATCTAATAATAAAAATGTGTAAATTGGGAAGAAAAATTACGCTCAAGCTATAACAATGGTTATAATATTAATTTGGGCGCCGATGTGGTAGTTATACGTAAATGAATAAAATTATATTTTAATTGCACACTATTATTGACATGGCTTCAGCGGCAAAGTATTTTACATCCACGTCTGTGTCTGTGTTTAATTTATCCAAAACTGGTTTTATTTGAGATTTTACTGCAGCACTAGACACGAAAAAAGTTATTTATTTTATCTGTGCAATAATTATGTTACAATGAAATACTAAAAATATATTTTACGTACGATTGTGCGACAATAGGTCCAATTTTTTGAAGGGTTTTGGCTACATTAAAACGTACATTTGCGACACTATCGCTGGCCATTGATAGTACAGTTGGCAACATCGTTTTAGCAGTTATTTCTGGACCACATACGTCAGCGAGTTCCTGTAAAAATTAATAATGATAAAAAAAATGAACAAGCACACTCTGAAAGAATTCTAATGTAAATAATTACATTGATACAAAATAAAAATGTCATTCGATGTAGATAATTTGGATCTCTGGCCATGAGTATTACTTTTGGTATAACAGATGTTTGTGCCCACTCAGCACCAAATTTCTCCACAAGTTTCTTCAAGTTTAATGTAGCTGCTTCCCTTATAGCATACACTAATTTGGAAAATATATACATGTTTGAATAAACATTTTTTAAACTTGCATTAGAACAAATTTTTAAGAAATAAAGCGACCTAACTATGTTAATAGGCTTAACATTAAAAAGGCCAATAAAACAAATATATTTACTGCAAAATAAATTTTTTTTTAAAAATAAAAAAATTGTTTGAAAATTTCTTACTATTACAAAATTGAAATTTGAAATGAACATATTTTAATTGAGTAAAAATGAGTAGAATGTTAGATTTTTTAGAAAACAATAGATAATTTTTTAAATTATACATTCCCAACATAATACAAAACAAATTATTAAATTTCTTTACGTCAAACAATAATTGCTTGTAGCGTATCTATAAATGAATTTAAATGGAAAAACCTTTTTATTGGAAAATATATTAAGGAATCTTCATATCATTAATGTCCAATCTAAGATTATTACAATTTAAAACATAAATATTTATAAATGTAGCTTAATTTTTATATAATTATACATTTTATGATAAAAAGGTTTTTGAATATTTATAAAATAGCAAAAACTAGATTTACTAAACATAATTTAGTACTAAATAACACATTTATCATGCTAAAACAAAATTGTGTCAATTTATGTTTAAGACATTTATTAATATTCTGTGTATTTGCTATCTTCATTATGATTAAAATTGTATATAGTTCATAAAGGTTTGTTTAACAATTATCCATAGAATATTAAACAATCTGATATTAAAAATCAAAATCAACTAATGTTAAATTATTTTTACAAATATATAAAATTAATAATATACCATGATCAATAAGCCATGTCATACACAAGCTATTGAGTTTATCATCAAAGAATTGTACACCTAGTTGACTTGCTAATAAAGGCATATATTCAATTATAGCTAAACGAACTCGCCATTTAGGATCCTCTGCAAGTTCAACAATAGCAGGCAAAAGTGTTTCGGACAACTTTAAACATAAAACAAAAATACAAAATCAATAACAATTCAAAAATTATAATAAATAAAAATAAATCTTTTACCCGTTGAATTCCAATCACTTCATTTACACAATCCAAATTTGATATAATGTTTAAACGCACTTCAGGACACTCGTCTTTTAATTGAGTCAAAAATAGTGGTAACAAATGGTCGAGGGTTCTTAGATAAAAAAAAAAAGTAATTTTTACTTCAATACATTTCAAAAAGACATTCATATAATTATACCTTTGTTTTCCAAGAATAGGAGATAATCCCATTATCACTGAAGCTAAAGCTGATTTAACATGTTGATTTGTATCTGCAACTAACCCTTTGACAACAGGTAGAATGGATGTCATGATAATGGAATCTACTGCATTTGATGTTTGAGTAGCATTTGGATCATTAGATAAAGCACCAGAAGTAAGAGATGGACATAAGTTTCGACAAAAATCACACACTTTATTGGCAGCTGCAGCTCTCACTTCAGCCTCAGTATCACGTAACAATGATTGAAAAGTTGGTACCAAATCAATACGTGTTATTTCAGGTCCAACAGCTTTTTGTAACTAAAATATTTTTTATATATTAGAAAAAAAACTTTAATATGTTCTAAAAATAATACTTTTAGATTATTAATCACTATCAAAGATATACTTTTAGATTACCAGATTGAAAAATATTTTAAAGGTTTGCTAGTAGAGAAGAAAAAATTATGAAAAAGCAAACTGATATATCCAAAAACATACCCACAACCCTCTACACTTGTGATCCATGTTCAAAATACCGCTCTTTTCTTCTTGAAACAAATATTAATTAACTATATTTATAAAAATATTTTTGACTGTCAATGCCCACTAATAACCAATATATCAACTAATAATTTTTATATATTTTATATTGAGAAGATACCCAATATCTAATGATATTAATTAAAACAATTTTATCTACACAATATCAATAACTTAAAATAATTAAAAAAAAAAATATTATTTTTTTAAATATATTATTTTACTTCTATTTTTAATATAAAAATATTGGAGTTAACAACAACATATACCACATACTAGCTATTTATTGTGGTAGTAGGTTTAATTCCAACTTTTGACTGTAATATTATAAAATATTTTCACTAAAATAAAATCATTTAGCAAAAATTTCCCTTAAAAATAGTAGACCTAATTTGTGTAGCAAATTTTTTAACTAATACATTCTTTTTTTACTTCACAGTATGGCACTTGTAATTTATAAATGTGATATTTTCATAAGACTATAATAAAATTTTTTTTTAATTTTAAAATTATATTATTATTATATATATAATATATTGGTATTCATTATGTTAACTTGACTATGATAATTTAATGATAAACGTACATTGTGTCGTATTTTATTAATTTTAATTTAACATTAGCGAATATATTAATCTGTAAAAATTGTACGTACTTAAATTATTCATTTAAGTACTTTTGCTTTAAATAATGGTCACTATAAAATTTAAAAATTGTATAAAAATTAATGCAATTTTGAAATTAGTAGATACAGTTTACGATAGTCAAGATAACATACAAATCTCCATCAAATGTAATTATTAATTACATAATAGAAAAAATAATAATAAAAGTGGTGATACATTTTAAGTATTCTATCTAGTATGCCAATAACAGAGATAACTTATATCAAACGCTATTAAAATTAATACCTCGGTAAATTTATCAGCGACCATATAACGTACTCTCCAAGAACTATCTGAAGTACATAAACGTAAAGTTGACATTACCAAATCATTAACATCTTCGTGTGTAAGTAATGATGCTATACTAACACATGCTTCAATAGCCAAGAGACGAACAGAATCCTTTATAATCAAAAAAATTGTTAAGAAATTTAATAAAGTTAGTTCAATAATTAAAAATTTAAATTTAAATAGGTACCTGTTCATCTTGAGCAAGTGATGAAAACATAGGTATAAGATCATTTTTTAAGGAATCCAATTCAACAACTTTTGCAAATTCCCCTAATTTTCCAGCAGCAGCTCTTCGTACCATAGGAGTATCATCCTGACATAGATTACGGAAGTAGTTGCGTAACTCAGCTATGAAAATAGAAATTATATCGCAAATATTAATTTAGAAAGAATTCAAAAGTATCTAAATATAATGAAATTTATCAACTAATAACAAATTATAACAAAAAACAAAAATACATATAAAATATTACTTCTTATTATATAATTAAATTAAATTTCTTTTTTGTAATATTTAAATTATTTAGCATATATGTTAAATGACCATTAAGTTGGAAAGTTTGTGAAAGGTAAATATATATATATATATATAATATGGATATCATTAATTACTGAAGTAAAATGTAGTAAGAAAGGTAATTTAATTAAATAATATCTACTCACATTTAATCATAGGATTAACCCGCGAATAGCAAACTGAAAATAAACCACAAGCTGATGTACGTGATGTAAACCAATCACCTGATGCTAGTCGAATAACAAGACTAACAAAATGATTTTCAAGATCAGTTGGCGAATGTAACACAGCTATTTGTCGTAATGACTCTACTGCTTTATCTCTAACAACTGTTTCCTCAACTGTAGCCAATGATTCCAATGGAGGCTACAAAACAAATTATTGATATACATTAAATAACTTAATTCTTGGTAAACAGGTATTATTTTTATATATTACTAATAATGTATAAGCAAAATCAGGGCCTCCAACATAATTGGTAAAATTTCCCAACTGTTCAGCAAGCGCTAATAATACTTCATCTTCATCATAAATAGTTTCAGTCAAGAATGGAATAAGCTCTATTCTGGTACGTTCAACACCAAGTGCCAAAGCAATTGTAGAAAGCTTCTTGATAGAATTCAGACGGAGCTATACAAATTAAAATATACATTAATATAAAAACATTATAAAAAAAAAAATACCAAGCAAATTCTAAATTTGAGAAAAACGATATAATTACTTCGTTTAAAAAAATAATTCTGAAAAAATCTTAATAAAATAAATAAATAGCAAACAATAAATATTTATTTTTGGCAATGTTTGTAAAAACTATGATCAGAAATTGTTGAAGTGTTTAATTTCTAATCTATTAAGTTGTTAAACTATATGAATATTTTATCAAACATTGTAATCTAATAAAGAAATGCATTCAATATAAATATTTGTGCATATCTAGGAACAGGTTTTAATAATTTTAAACAAAAATGTTTTAATTAATTAGGAAACTGTCATTGGATAACCGATAGAAATGTACGAACATTTAATACATTCATATCAATCTTCATGAATAGTATTACCAAATTTTCAAACATATCTTTAATATAAGTTCCAAACAAAAGTAACAAAAAAGATTACCTAAATATGAATAAAGTTTTTCTGAAGAACTTAGTTAATGATATATTTCGAATGCGAAAAAATTGTAAAAAACAGGTGTCAGACAAGAGCTGCCTAGATACATATATATTTGTAAATTCTACTTTAATTGACATCAACGACTAAGTACGTCAAATAACCATTAGGTATCATTTTTTTATTACTGTTGATCGCATAATACATGATTAAGAAAACACAGGTACCTGTACGTCTTCGTTTTTCAATTCGTCGATTAGCACAGCAATCGGGTACAAGGAAGTATCTTCGGGCGCGGGTTCACCAGATGGCAAAGTAGTCGCGGCCATTTGTTCGTCGTCGATGTGTTCTTATGGCAAAAATAGGCCGCGGTTTCACTGCCTTGGTCGTCGGACTTATGAGCGCACAGTAAATTTTGAACGCCGAACCGTACGTCGTTCGTTACACTAAAACATCGAAGCCTGTTCAAAACGCGATTACCAATGTATTGTAGGAGAGTTCTTCTATCCTTGGCGTTTAAATCGAGGTGGGGATGGGGGTTCAAAGTAAGAAACTAAAATAATATATTACAATGTTAAACGAGTAAATATAAAATATACGGCGCGTAGGAGAATCAAAACAAACGGGATGCAGCTGCAACACCAGGGGAGACGTCCATTTTGATTATACAGGATTTCATGGAACACACCTTGTTATTAGGCCGTTTGAGGTTAATAATCATGGAGGAAATGTTTTTCAAGAGGAATTTTTATTGTTATTTTCTGTGGACTTCCGAAATCGTAAGAATATCATTTTATAACTTACAAGCAATGTCAATCAAATATTGTGCCAAATTTTTTGTTTTGTTGGCACATGTCCGAAATTGTTCGATAATTTCAATACACTCAATATTTTTCGAATTCCTTTTAAATTATTGATAAGCGATTAGCTGATAACAGTTGTTGAAACGTTGTTCCGTGAACAAAACGTATCTAAGTTCCAACATATGGATGACTTTCATATTTTTGTAAAATATTTGCTTTGGTCATTTGTACAATATATGGGGAGTTGTTAGTAGTCTGTTTGTTTACGTATTATGTATTGTATATGATATTCTAATTTTCTGTGGAAAAGTATTGGTCATTTGTAATACGTACAAAATTCACCGTTGAATTAGACGCAAACGTTTGTTTTTGTTACCCAATTAATGTATAAAAAATCCGTTTGTCATCTTTTGAGTCTCATCCAATCTTCCTAGACGTTCCGTACTAGTAAGTAACATAACACCTAATAAAATAATACTTAATGGTAAGTAATAGTCTTCTAAAATGTCAACATTGACTATTTATACGCCTGTATTTATATAGCACCCAATAAGAAATTTTTTTTCTTGATATATCAAATAGTTTTAAAATACTTCGTGTACCTACTTATGTTTTAAATAATATATTTTATATTTCATTATAACATTTTCAATTGTTATTTAAATTTCGTTATCCATCTTCTAGTTTTCTAAATGTAACGCTAAAAAGATTTTATGACCTAATATCACTTTACCGATAATCATTAAAATCAATTGTAATCAGAAGATTATAGAATTTAATATTATGCATTAAACTTAATAATTTAAAATATATTTAATTAATATTAACAATTTAAATAGAAAAACTAATTGTAAGCTTCATCTTTTGTCTTAGTTACTTTTATTTTTTAAAATTGAAATTATACATTTGTGATATGTGTAATTTATTATAGTGTTATTTCTGGTTTTAATAATAATTATATTATAAGCAGTATAAACGAATACAAAATATTTATTCATATATATTTATAGTGGCATCTTGAAAGTGATAAGTAATGTACTAAAGTACCATTGGTAACAAAATGGGAAAAAACAACAAAATAACATAAAAACAATTAAAATTAAATTATAATAGTGAATGTTATTTTAATAAAATATTATACGGTAAAATAACTTTAATATTACAAAATTACAAAATTGAAAATTGCGTTAATATGATGTTTTTCAATAGAGTTTGGCACGGTAGCCTTCTCTACAAATTAAAATTTTATTATTTTAAATTATTATTATTTCTCCCAGTTTCTTATTATCTAATAATTCGGTCTTACCTCTGCGATCGTTCCTTTGCAGTTCGACAAGGAAGTGACTTGTCACCTGATTTATTTAATATATATACATCAGATATTCCAAAAACAGCAAACACAATTATAGCAACTTATGTTGATGATACAGCTATACTTGCCTCCAATTCAGACCCTGTTCAAGCTTCAACCCATCTCCAAAATCACCTCTACTTAATAAACACCTGGGCAACCAAGTGTAGAATTTTAATAAATCCTTCCAATTACCATTTACACTTCAGAAAAATAACTTCCCCTCACCTCAAATTTATGGTGCTGAGATTCCCATAACGAATCAATTAAATTATTTGGGAATTGCACTAGACACAGGACTAACATGGGGCCCACATTTAAAGTTTAAATGTAAAATCCTTAACAAATGCCTTCATATGCTTAGACCAATTCTCAAATCCAAACTACCAATTCACATAAAATCCACATTGTACAAGTTACTACTCAGACCCATTTGAGTGTACAGTATGCAAATTTGGGGATGCGCCAAATCTTCCTAAGTCTGTACCATTCAAGCCTTCCAGTCCATCACTCTTCAGCTAATAGCCTCGGCTCCTTGGTATGTAACAAATTAAACCCCGCATAATCGCGACAGTAGATCAACTAGCCAAATTATATTATAACAGATTTCACTCTAAACTGCAATACAATCTCAACCCTTTAGTGTCCTACCTATCATCACGTACTCCTTCTGACAACCCACCACACCGCCTCAAGAGGTGTTGGTGCCGTGACTTATTAAATTAATACTGTTTTAAGGTAAATTACTGGATGATTTCTCTCATCTTGTGTTTGATGTGTTTAAGTTTTTATTACGTATGTGTTAAGTAAGTGATCTATTTTACTTATTGTGTTGCCAAATACAAATTGTAAACTTCCTAAAAAAAAAATATGATGTTTAAAATACAGAAAACAAAAAAAGTCCTAAAACAATTCCAATAAAATATATAATTTATATTTTGTTAATTACATTTTTTATGATATAATGACAAATTATAAATATAAAGATTTATATTTTTAGGTAAGATAAAAACATGTTGAAAACTAAAGGAATTAAGGCAGTACCGGCTGTGTTATTGAATGAAGCATCTAGTTTATGTTCAATAAAAGCCTGGAGTGATGTACCACATAAAGAAACTGTGTCTGATTTGTCTGTGGATATAAATTCTTGGTAATTATTGTCCATTCCATAAATAAAATTTTAATGTAGTCTAGGCATTAATGAGTTAAAAGTTAAAATCAAGTTACTTAACGCTTTACTTTTTTTTAATTTAACATATTAAATAATATTTTTCATATTTGAAAACAAAAACGATAATATTATAAGCTGCAATTTTTGAGCAACTATTTGTTATATATATATTGCTGATAGGTCTTATCATATTTTTCATGCTAATTAAAAATGTTAAACTTTTTATTAATAGTTAAGTTACTTTTTTAAGTTAACTTTTAACTTAAAATTAATAATAATATTTGTAACTTTTAACTTAATATAACAAGTTACACAAATTAGTTAACTTGTCCAACTGTGCTCTAAGTTTCTTGTATTATTAAATTAATTAATAAAAAATACCACATACCATTGTGATAAATTCTTTATTAATTTTTTATAATTTTACTCTATTATATAAATATAGTACTGAAATTTCAAAAGAAGCTGATGAAACTGAAATAAACCAGCAATTTTATTTTCCACCTGAACTGATGGAAAAAATAATTTATTATTTGGATGGAAAGACTTTGCTTCAGTTTAAGTTATTATCTAAATCGTGTTACTCCATTGTTAATAATGTTATTCGTTTCCAAAAACTTTGGAAGAAAATATGTATGAACGAAATACCAAAAAGATATTTTATTGATCTGTTAAGCAAATATTTTGTCACTTTACATTCATCAGACTTCCTTTTAAATATTCATTATGAGCAGTTATATAAAACTTGGCTTAAATGGCAATGTACTGATTTTAAAGTGGAATGTATAGGTGAAGAAAATTTTGTTGGTTCTCAAGAGATAAATTCAATAATTTGTCGCAAATCTGAAGTATTGGTTATATTTTCCAACTATACATGTTTATTGACGCTTAAAGAAAATGTGGAAACTAAAAACTATGTGATTATAAATGGTGGAATGCAACATCGACTACCAAATAGAATAGTAATATTAAATCCTCAACGCTACCATCCATATGATATGCAACAAAATCCATATATCTCTTGTCGTCGAAACACTTTAAATGAGTGTCCATTACATACAGACGGTGAAAAATTACATAACGGAAATCATAATTTAAATGGCAGACTTATTGATGTGGACTTTAACATTCATGCAAGTTTATGTTGTTGGGTTCGAGATGGATGGTTCGAATGGAATTCCGATAAAAAGTCAGGAGTAAACATTACTTGTGGACACCGTTGCAAGCATTTATATAACACAATGTTCACATCAGTAGTGCATGGTATAATTATTGGTCGTATGCATAGAAATGACATAATATTTCACAACATTTACGATAATGTATGCCAGACAGTTCGTCCGTGGTTAGATAATAAATACACAGGAGCTACTGCTGTATACATATATACAAACATTCTGTTCATAGGAACTCATACTGGTTATTTATTGGCATATCGTTTGAAATCTTGGGCTGATTTGGAAAAGCCTAATAAAACTAATATGTTGTTCGAAAAAAAATTGGATATTGGACAAATTGTGAAATTAGATGTGATGAATTTTGATAATTTTAAAGCCATAATAGTCTCAACGGCTTCTAGCGTTCTTTGGATTAAACTTAATTAAAGTATCAATGTGCTTAAAATATTTTTCACAATCTAAAAGCAATCATTTCAGAAAATTATTTTATTCAACCCCTTCTCTAGCGCTTAATATGATGTATTTGATTTATGAAATTTCATATTTTATTTCAAACTGTGTATTATCAATTGATAGGATTAATTAATTCATCAATATTGCAAAATTACATCAACAATGTTAGCATTTATTTAATAACTGTAATATATATTTCGTTATAAGATAAAGTTTGTTAAGAGATAATTTTCAAGTTTTTTATTTTTACCACTTTAAATATTATATCACGTTATAAACAATCAGTTAATGCAAAAAAGTAATATCTAAATGTTTAATACTTTATAAGACTTATATTATGACTATAAAACTAAAGATTTATTTATAATCCTTGTAAAAGGATCATAGTCTTTGTGTTTGATTAATGTGTCTATAAATAAAAGAATTATTATTTTAACCTATATAACAAGAAATATTACCCTGTAATATCATAACAAGTCTATACTGCATTATTTCATTGACTGATTTATAATGACACCAACAATGTAATTACTAGTTCCTGTTGCTACAATATATTATACAAAAGGATATCTAAACAGATCAAAGTTTATTTATGTAATCTTTTATTAAATTTTCTTTGAAGGCATATCATGTTGTTGTTTGCTATTTGTATATTTACATACACATACGTTAAATAGTAACTTATACCTTACACTACTTTTACACAGAATATATAGTGATATCTTTATAAAATCATAACTCATCTACGCTGCAATGTTGATGACAGCCATTATTGCAAGAAAACATATATGCAACCAAATTATAAATAGTACAAACGTTCCAACAATCATGAAAATATAATTATTGCAATTGGATCGAGAATATATTTCTGAATATCGCACACACTTTTTGATTTCAAGTTGGATAAATTTACAATGTATAAATGGGTCACACGCACACTGACTGATTAAGAATAAACAAATTTAATAAAATGGTAATATGCAAAACAAAAATGTTTTTTGATTAATGGGCTTGCCCTAGACCCAACAAGATTGTGTCTCAAATATAAAATTCATTATTCTACTAGAATATCAAACACGTGCATTTTCACTTTCATTGTTATAATAAAAGCTCTAAGAAATATCTTTGCGTCAATAAAAATGTATTATGTTACACGCAACTATTAATTAATCATTCATGCTCAACTTCTCGCCTCTATGTTTAATTAATAAAATTATGTTCATATATATACATTATTTCATTAATAATTTTTAAATTCAATCGTTTTTTTAAATTATCTTTTATGTATATTAAGATAATATATTTTATTTACTGTAAGTTTATAACTATAAAAATAAACTCTAATATACAAGCAGTATCTCGGCATGGTTACTAGAAGACCTAGCAGTAATTCTTATAAAGATGGCTAACCTTTTGATCACAAAAATTATTCAATTTTTGATATTTAAATTTGAATATATATTTCATTTTAGTTTATTCATTGGCAAAGAAATCTTTTTTATATATACACACAATTTTTTTTACCACAAAACTATATTGATGTATAACTTTTTATTGTAAATACATTTTTTTAAATATTCGCGTTATTTTAAAATAAAAAACTAAGATATAATAAATATTTAAACCTTTGAATGAATAGTTTATTTGTGGCAAAAGATTCATTAAGTTATTAATTTTTACCTATATAATTTATATATATTACCAACTGTATTTTAAATATGTATGTATATTACAATATACATTATATAAAACTCAAATTTACATATGTTTTAAATTTGCTTCATTATTAACGTTAATCATAATTTCTAGACCAATTTGATATGTATGTTTTAATTTGGCACTGTAAGAATTTTGTCATATGTCTAAGTATTTCTCACATTGGTCCACTTGTCATTTGTCCATAACTAACATATATAAAAATGATTTATTGATAAAACTACCATTACACATGTTAACTGTTATTAAAAATTGCGTTTTACAACTTATAAGTTCCGTTTTAAAAGAATGAATAAAACAATTCTTATTGTACAAAGTGGAAGTCAAAAATCAATAAATTTTAATGTTTCGAAGATGAGCTTATGACGCCTTATGTGTTCATAAAAATCTCCGTAATCAATTTAGTTTTTTTTGTTTTTTTTGTTTTGTTAATCCAAACTATTCTAACCAAGCCGAGACTACAAAAGACTGCTAATTTTATATTTAATAATATTATACATATAAGTTTTTATTAAGTAGGTATAACGTAACAATGTTTAAATTTTATATATTTATACGTTATAATTGGCCAACTTATTATCAGGGCTCGAGACTTGTAGTACTAAAATAAAGAAAGAAATATATAAAATAATATATATACTTCAATTAATTACAAAATATTCAAAAACTGAAGTTAGATAATGAAAAGTGTATATATTAATTTCAGAAAATTGTAATTAATGAAATTAAAATCTAACTTACAAAATATTTTTATATTTAATATCCTCTTTTTATTAGAAGTTTTCATTTTGAAACATAATTAAAATAAATAATTACAAACACCATAATTAATAATTTTTTCTTGAATGTGATATGATATTACATACATATGTTTTGATATTTTCAAATTTAAACAATCTTTGGGACAATGTCCAATAAAAATTTGGTTAAATTTGTCCTCATATAAAACTAATTCAAGTCTGGTTTAATTTCAAGCTTTAAAAAAAAAGTACAAATGCTCGAGCCCTACATATTATAAGTGTCTAATTCTTGTATAGAAATAATTTTTTTATATTTAAGCCCCTATTTTATTATACCTGTGCAAATATATATAATTTTAATAATTTTTTTCTTATATGTTTATGTAGGTTTTTTATATACATATATATATTAATTACCGAACTTTATTATAAGACTCTTTGTATACATGCAGAATTACACTATTGTCAATAATTTATTTTGAGAAACGTTCATTATACAGAGTTTTGTTATGTTATACTTTTTGTACTCATTCCGACGATATTTCTTGCCATCAAATTTCACATTCTATGCTGTTTAATTTTTTCTCACTCAAACATCGTAGTTATTTGACAACTGGAACATAATTTTATATAACGGTATGTATAAATAAACGTGTGAATAGCACAAAGTTTATTATGGTGTATATTAAAAAAAGAAACACGTAGTTTGTGTATAACAAGCTTCCATCAGTGACATGACTTAAAAAGTTGGGCTAAGTATGAACCTTATCAATAGTGTAGTCCTGCTGAAAAATTGTTTGTGGATATGCCATTGAATAAGAAAATTTATATCCTTTTTATTGAATACAAATTTAAACGATTATTTTATTGTACTCTTATTTGTTTATTTATTAATATCGTAATTTATTTTTCAATTCATATTAATATAATAGAATTGTGAATACTTTTTTTTCCAATAATAATTCGTTAGTTTTTATTCATTTGATAAATGTATAATGCGAAACCAGGGTTGTATTTAAACTTTAATGTGCCCCAGGTCAAAGATTTTATGGCTCTTTGGTGGTTTAATATAGAAATTTTAAACTTATATTTATTATATGTAAAATATATTTCAATTTTCAACAATATATAACAATACATTATTTGGTAACGTAATACCTATGAATAAATATAATGTAACAAATAATTTTATAACAAATTAAGTCAATTAAAAATTTAAATTGCAATTACAATTATGTATGTGTCTTTAAATAATTTTTTTAAAATTATGTACTCGATTTTTTCTCTATAAACTTTTATAACATCTTTGAATGACAAACAATCCAATATATCATTTTCAATGTTCGTAATTGATAAAAAGTTCAAACGATCATGCATTGTAGTTCTTAGTCTATTTACTAAAATTTTTAATCTTTAAAATGTGCACTTACTACTACAATTTATGTCCATGATTACTAAGTACAACATTAATATTTGGAAAAGATGACATGTTTTTAATCAGTGTTATGTACATAAAATGCTCATTACCCATTTCTGCTGATTTAGAATAAAGTTATATAAAATAAGAAAAATGGATTATTGCAACACGAAACTGTTCAACTAAGTTATCTTCATACACAGCTAAAATTTTTTTGTTGCCTAGGTTATTTAAATATACAAAAAAAAAACCAAACTATCACATGTTACATCATATGTTTCAATTCTCTTGACTTTGACCATTGATTAATAATAATTAGAAAACCGTTTTTGGAATGGTTTAGTTAGATATTAGGGACCTTGTAGTAATCAAAAGGATTTAATCCATATTACATTTCAAGTTCAAACCTTCATATTACGCTGATTTTAAAATAATTTTGCCTTTTTCTTCATACATTAAAACAACATCTTATTCAACATTGATAACTAATGTCTTAACAGATGCAATAGGTCTAATGTGGGCGCCTGAAAAATGTTATTAATAGCATTATAACAATCCATAATTTTGTTCCTAAATTGTATAATATATATCTGTTTATAGTCTATACATTTTGTTTGTTTGCTCCTTGATATGTTTTTAGTAACTCATTTAATACCTTAGCTATTATGCCCAGTGTAAATTGTATTACTAAACTAATTTTAGTTGTGTCAGATTAACATGACCAACAAGTCAGAAAAATTAATTTTAATACATATACTTTGATAATTTTGTATTAGATTTAAAAATTTGTTCCAGCTCATTGGAACAATGTATTTGATGCAGTAAAAAGTTATATATTGCTTCCAAAAAAAAAAAAATAGACAAACAACAGTTCGTAGCAGTTTTTCTTACTAAATTTAATGAATGAGCAGCATGAGGGACCCAATCCACGTGGCTAATTACGTTATCTTAAAATTTCTGATTAATTTCCAAACGCTATAAATACATTTAAACGATTTTTTGAAGTCTTGCTGAAATTATCGCTGATTTTTCTAATTAGAAAATCCTACAGTTGTAAATTGTGTTGGTAATGAAGTTGAAGACATTTATTTAAATGTAGAACAATAAATATGACCGTTAGAAAAAAATTAACATAACCGTAATCAATTAATAAAATCGCTACGTATATGTTTTCATTGAAACATTGTAATACAACACTTACGAGTTGATTTATGATTATTAATTTTTGTTTTAATATTCACAATTCTATAAATGTATTACACTTGTTAATTTATTTATCCAAAAGATCAGGTACACGTATGTACAGTACTGTAAATAAGTATTTCTGTTTGCAAATTATAATGGAATAACAGATGGTAGAAAAGTTGAGACAATTACAGAAATTTAATTATCCCTGTAGTCTCGAATTTATATGAAAGTCGGAAATCTATTAAACTTATTGAATTTCCCAGTAATACAATCCGACGTCTACATATTTTATACGCCACTACGTAACATTTATTGCACAGTCGAAGCGAATACTAGCCTTATACAATTTTTTATTCTTAAAATTAAGTTTTTATTTAAGGAATTAATTTTTTATCTCAAATATAAATTGAGTAATCTTTTCTAATTTCAATTTGTTATATTTAGTACCGTAAAAATATCGATAGTAAAGTTAAATTAAACAAACAATTTCGGGACACAGTACTTTTAATACAATTTTCGAAACATTTTTTTTTTATTTTTAACATTAATACATACACGATCTATACAATTTAATGCACAATAAGAGTATAAGATTAGAGACTAAACAAAACATTAATTATTTGAGTAAGAAGCTACCCATTAGTGACACTTAGTTGGCATACAAATATCTATTGAGTAGACGAATTATTATTATTCAATTTAAATAGTCACGACACCATTTCCTTTTTAGTCTGCGTTGTGGATTTCTCGGGAGTGTAAATGTTATGTAACTCCTTTATTAGTGGATTGGGGTGATTTTTTAGTTTGGCAAAAAATCGTTTGTAAAATATTTCCGCTTCTGCTATAATCGGTTTGATACCTAGATCTTTGTGGAGGGTTAAATTAGAAACGAAAAAGGGAGCGTTGGTGATTTTTCTGAGAATAATATTCTGAAAAAGGCTTGGATTTTGTTTAAGTTAGTTTTTTTGCTGAGCCCCAGAGTTGTAATCCGTATGTCCATATAGGCTTTAAGAGTATTTTATAAACTAGAAGTTTAGTTTTTAAGCCAGTAAATTTATTTTTTGATAAGAGCGTTTTTAGTGATCTTGATCGAGCGTTAAGGATCGTTCTTTTAGCTTTTATGTGTTTGTTCCAAGTTAATTTTTGGTCAAGAATTAAATCTAAATATTTAGCAGCATCGGAGGTTGGAATAGGTTTATTGTTGATTGTAACATTTGGACAGTGGCCATGTCTAAGGGTTAAGGTTGTATGGGCAGATTATCACTATCACTCAGTGATCTGAGTTTAAATCTAAAATATTGTTAACTGAACAGTGTAGACTACTGGGTAATTTTGTAATAAAGATATCGAGAATGTTAGGTTTTTTCTACGGGATGAAGGCCAGTATGTGGATTTCATCATCATCCTCGCCTTATTCCCATCTATTTGGGGTCGGCCACCTTAGTCTTAAACCTCCATTTGCCCCGATCTCCCACATCCTCGACGCACACACCAGCAATCCTCATAATCCTCCTCAATCGTGTTTAGCCACTTCTTCTTTGGTCTTCCTCTTCCTCTTCTTCCTTCCACACTCAATTTCATAACTGTTCTTACTGCTTCTGAATCTTCTCTCCTCATAATATGCCCAAACCAT
>JAIPRN010000046.1:0-160398 GCA_025469175.1 Geopemphigus sp. TES_GeoC_2020
GGGGAGGTTTTTCGTTGTCGTTTTTTTTTTTTTTTTTTTTTATTCGCGTCGGAAGAATTTCCGTTTCGCCGGACGGTAATTTCGAATTATTTATTTCCGTCGTACGTAAAAAAGGGAGGGGGCGTTTTGCGCGTGCGCCTCCCGCGGAAACGAATCGGCGAGACGGCCGAAGGGGTATGGACGGTGGGGAGGGAGACGAGCGAAAAATTAGGTCGTGTTGTGTCTGGGCCGCGGCGAATGAGAGAGAGCGAGCGAGTGAGTGGACGCGTGTGGTGTGAGAGAATTTCGCGCGCCGTGCGGAGAGTGGGGAGGGGCCGCGTCGTCGTCGTCGTTGTTGTGTTAGTGGCGGCGATAGGTGTGTACCATCATCTCTCTTGTCGGAGATCGACGAGCGGACGTAGACGGTTGGCCAGGTGCAACGCGAGCCCGGTGCGGTCGAGTGTGTATATACACGCCGTGGTCGTCTCCGAAAAACGACGACAATAAGACGCGCGCGCGTTGGTTGGCCCGAATCTCGGGCCGTACGGATGAAGAGACGTACACGCGCGCGCGCGCGCGCGAGCCCGTTATCCCTGCCGGTGAGCGACCTACAAGTGGCGCGGGGTGGGCTAACATCGGAGACAGGGGCGGGTGGGCCGGGTGCGCGTGAACGGCGGCGTATCTCGCGGGGATAATATGAGAAGAACTCGGGCGGCCGCGCACCTGCTTTCACCGCCACGCACCGCGCGCGCTTTCACTACGGGGCCACTACCGTTTTCGTCGGCCGACGAGAGACGAAGGAAAAAGAAATAAACAAAACGGAAAACGAACAATCGCTCGGGCGCGTTCGTAATTCGCGCTTTTGCGCGCGCGTAATTATTACGCGTCGTCGATAATATACGAAAATAAAAACAACCTATTTTCGGTGGGAAAAACCGGTGTGCGTACAATGTACACACGCGCGCGGGCGAGCGCACGCACACACACACATACAAAGACACACGAGCTGCCGTAATTTTTTATTATTATTATTATTATTATTATTATTATTATTACTACGTAAATATAAAATATTATTATTATTATTGTCGTCGTCATCGTCGTCGGGTGTATTTTATATATACATACGCCGTATACGTGTATCACTCGGTAACTATTAGATATAATAAAGAGAGGGAAAAAAAACGCGGGCTGTTGTGTATGTGTTACTACTACTACTACTACTACTACTACTACTACTACTACTACTACTACTACTACTACTACTACTACTACTACTACTACTAGTACTACTACTGCTACTACTACTACTACTACTACTACTGCTACTGCTACTATTACTACTACTACTAATACTACTACTGCTACTATTACTACTACTACTACTACTACTACTACTACTACTATTACTATAAATACTATGGTACCATTACCGGGTATATAATACACACACACACGCGCACGAGGAACTCGACCGCGCGAGCGCGCGCGCGTCCGTGAAGATGGCATTGAACTTGTCGTCGACCCCGGTGGCCCACCGCTCCACCGCCACCCGTCGCCGACCCGCTCGCACCCCGCGCCCTCGCAGGGCCGTTCACACCGCCGCCGCCATATGTCCTTGCGTGCGTACTCGTCGTCGTCGTCGTCGTCGTCGCAGGGTTAATAGCCGCCGCCCCGGGCTATGCGTGTGTGTGTGTGTGTGTGTGTGTGTGTGTGTGTGTGTGTGTGTGTGTATGTGTGTGGGGTGGTGGGTGGATAGTTTGGAGGGGAGGACGACCGACAACGGCTCCCGGTAGGTGACCTGCCGCCGTCACCGTTGGTGTCCTTGACGTGCCGTGCGCGCGTAAACACACACACACACACACACACACACACACAACATACACAATAACACGCATAGATCCGGTGTTATTGTACGAAACGAGTTTTTGTGCGAGAAAACGGAGCGGCGAAAACGCGGAGGAAAAAAAGAATAATATAAATCGACCAGATGCCGACGACGGAAGATCGGAAAAAAAACAACGTCGTCGTCGTGGCGTGCAAGAACGAGAGCGTGAGAGAGAGAGAGATGACGGGAAAGTGAAAAATCCTAATTTGGACGTTTCGCGAGCACGCCCCCGCCACCGCTGTCTGTCCACCGCCGGCCCGTGAAAGTCGGCCTCGCCGACTCGTGTAAACAAATCGTAAACAACGGAACAACATCAACACATACACACACACACACACACACACACACACAGTCGTGGCGACTACGACGAGACTGCCTTGGGCGTTGGCAAGGTCGCCGCCGACGACGACGATCTTCGCACGTTCGGAAAACGATATTTTTTCGTTTATTGTCACGTCGCGAGTACGTGTACACCAGTAAACGTACCCGGGGAAGTAGTTCGTACGACGGGACGGTACCACTACTACTACTACGCGTACGAAGACGAATTTTTGTTAATTTGTTCTCGCCCTCTGGTTTCGAAAAATCACGCGTTTTTCGTTATCTCGTTTACTACGCTAGTAGTTTTTTTTGTTATCGACACGTCGGCGCGATTTATAATAATACGCCGTTGTCGTCACATAAATACGCGCCAGTTGTTTTGTGCGCGCACAAAACCGACGCGTCCGGTTCGAGACGATTTATATTATTTAATAGTTGTACGTCATACGCTCGCGCCACACACACACACACACACACACACACACACACGCCCGACTCTAATATGTATATACGAATACGGCCTAGTCGACGCCGGCCGGATCCCTCGCTAGTGGCGGCGAGATAACGCGAGAAATTGTTGAATGACGCAATTCGGACGCGTGCGTGTAATCGTCAATAAGTTGCCGTGCGTGCGTGCGGTATCCAATCGCGCGCGCGTCAATGTGTGAATGAAACGCGTCGTCGCGCCGTCCGTCCAGGGCGATAACAAACACAATACGCGCGCGCGCACACGGACTAGGCGCTTTCTGTTCGTCGCGATTATTTTCGTATTATAGTCTCTCCCTCCCCAAAATTCGCTCTTATTCTTTCCCTCTCGGTGTCCGTATATCGAAATGTCGGGGCCGCGTTGATACGATTTTTCGTTTTAATTGGTATTTACCAAACGTCGTCGACAACGACGACGACAAAACACTGTGTACAAATCGTGTGTGTGTGTGTGTATGATGTGTGTTTACACGTAATCGCGGCGCGCTATTCAGAAAAGAGTGGGAAAAAAAACCCGGCCGGAGGTCACACATATGTCACGGCGTCGGCGTAGCCGAGGGACGTTCCGACGTTATAATACGAATATATAACGCGACGGATTTATTTCCGCGGGATTTTCGTGTTGTTTGTACGATGTTTACGCGCGTCGGTGTGTGCCGCGCCGCGACCCGTATAAAAACGACCGAAACCCTCGGGAACGTGATTTTTTTTCTCTCGTAAAAGACACGAACCCGTTCTTTCTTTCGAGTGTAAACGTTTATATACATTACCCCGAGCCCATCGTCGTGGCTACTACCATACCTTACCACCCGCGGTTGTTGTTGTTGTTGCGACGACGACGACGACGACGAGTTATCGGAAACTTCTACCCGGCCAAACCTCGAACCCGACGTCGGAGAATTATTATTACGTACGCGAGCGCCTCTCTTCCCCCCTCCCTGTCCACCGCTGGGACGATCGTTTCGCGCGGCTCGAATCCTCGTCGATATTGATTTTACCGTCGTGCCGATTACGACGACGATATATAATAGTACCGTGGGACATAGTACGACTAACCACCCGCGCGACACAATAACGACGCTTCTGAGTGGTGCCTCGACGAGTTGTCGTCGCCGTATAATAATAATATTATTTTATTATGTGGGTGAAGGTTGCGCGTGCCGCCGCTAATAAAACGTCGCCGTGTTTGTTTCCCTCTACGCGACACCGCCGTTTAATGTGCGTGCGTACACTCCGATAATATTATAGGAACTCGAGCGAGTCGGAAAAAAAAACAAAAACGATAAAACTAGGTTAAATTTTTCCACTACAAAAGTTGCGCAAACGCCGCCGCCGCCGCCGCCGATCTGCCCCGCCCCCGTCGTCTATGGGTCGCCGCGCGCTCGTGCGCGTGTGTATTTGCGGGTCGTGTTTACGCGTCGGGTCGCCGCCGCCGGATTTTGTACGCTCGGAAAATATATAGGTCAACCTTCGGTCGGTCGGTCGACCGTCGTCGTCGTCGTCGTGTTTTAAACGGCCTATATATTGTTGTCGGTCGCGCGCGCGCGCGGGGTATATTATTTATATCGACGATATTATAATCGTTTTGTTATCGTCGCGGGGGCGCGTGCGCGAAACTAAAACGGTCGAAAGTTTTATTTTCGGCGCCCGGGTGCGTTTTGTCGTTCGGGGAGAGAGACAAAACCGAAAATAAACGTCGACCGTCGACGAAAATAACGAACGAAAACGTTCGAAACGTACACGCGGCCAACGGGACGGCCTGGCCTACACCGCGTGTAGCGTATGTTCGCAGGTGTGTGTGTGTGTGTGTGTAGGCGTGTAGTGGCTACCCGTAATAATATATCGTCCGTTAAATATGTATGTATATATATACGCCGTGTGTATTACGTAATAATCGTTTTGTACATTATGTAACTATCGTTTTGTGAATTATCGAAGCGATCCCCGGAGGGACGCCGCGGCGTGACGCCGTGAATTGTTTTTCGTGCCGTTCTTTTAAATTCCGTACGTGTATATATATTTATATATTCGCGGCGGGTCGTTTATTCCAATCGGCCCGGTATCTCGACGGACGCGCGTATTAATTTACGAATAACGATTTTTACCGATACGCGTAAACGCTCGTAATTCGTTCCGACGGTTTCGTATAAAACGCTTGCCGCGACGGAAAACACGATCGGGCCCGTTCCGCTAGTAATTCATGGCGCGTAATTATTGGTTACCGAACGTAATTATTTATGAACGAGCGCGTCCGTTTTTCCGACCGATTCGAGCGACAAATTCTCGTCCGGGACGGCGGGCAACCGTTTTCGAAATACGCGAAACTCGACGATGTCTCTCGTTCGCTCGCGTGTGTTCGTCCGTTGGCCGCCGCGCCTTATGCGATTTAAATCGATTTCGTTTTAACGAATTGTCGGCCTTTCGTCCGTTCGCCATTATAGTACGGACGTTGGATACGTACGTATATATACCGATCTCGGTTTTTTCGCGCGTCGGATCCTACTTTACCTCGTTTCGTTCGCAGAAAACGTCCCGCCGAACACGCGCGTCCTCGTACCCGTCGCCGGTACGTAAAATAATAACACGCGCGCACGCCCGTCTCCCGTAGCAAAGACGACGTGTAACGTCGCGGAGGTGGTCGTTTCGAACGACGGGGAAACACGTCGCCCACAGCTTCCTCGTTCGTCCCCACCAATTATGATACACGTCGCGTGTTGTTACGATCTCGCGGCCGTCCGTTTTGCGCGGCGCGCGGTGGTAATAACGGGTTTTTCGCGTATGCGTACAATAAAACCGCGTCGTTAGTTAGCGCGTGCGTGGAATTCCGACGTGTAACGTCATACGAGTCTGGTCGTTGAATGAATTGGTCGCGGGCGGGGCGAGGTTAGCTGGCTATAGTTAGTCGCCGCGGGACGAATCGCGCGAATTTTCTTCTCGGCCGGTCGTTTCGATTTTTCACGGCGCTATCGTAGTTATCGTGGAGAGCCGAGAGAGGGCTAATGTAGAGTAAAACGTGTGCATATATAATATATATATATCGACACGTTCGACGCTTACTACTCCCGTTTGGCGACGACACGCACAACAGTGCCGCGAAACCCACGCGATTACGTCACGGATGTGCGGGCGCGCGCGCGTGTGTAACGCACCGTCGACGACGAAAACGCCCGCTGCTGCTGCCGCCGCCGCCGCCGCCGCCGCGACACACTGACACCGTTGTTGTGTCGGCGTGCGTGTTGGGCCTATATACACGCGCGCACGTATATGTCGTTAAAAACGCGAAACGACACGCGTGCGCGCACCAGTCCGTCCTACGGTTTAGTATATTCGAACGATATTGTCGCGCGTGCGTAGAAACGCGAAATTCTCGCTTTTTTTTTCTCGTCTATTCGCCAACCGTTTTCCGTTATTGAGTACTAACTACGCGCATTCCGTATAGGACGTCGCACCGTACTGCGGCGCCGGCAAACCCTCGTGCGTATTATAAATACGTCGCCGCCCGACGGACGGACGGAACGACTCCGTAACGTTTTTATCGTTCCGAAATAGAGACGCCGCCGCGACGGCGACGTGTCCCGGGGGCGCGCGCGCGCTCTCGCTCGTGGCGGCGGCGGCGGCGGCGGGCGGCGTGTCTGGGTCGTGCGTCGTCGGGGCGGTATGGCCGGGCCCGGGAGAGAGGAGCGTGTTTGGCACGGCACTCCGTCTGCGGCCCGGGTCACGCAGGGTCGACACCGTCCGAATAGAGAAAACCCCGCGCCCTCCGTCGTCCCGCGCCCAAACATGCCAACAAATCGTCGCGTGCTCTCGCCCGCCGTACGGATTACGAACGCGCGCCTCGTGTGTGTTTATAATATCGCCGCTGTTGTGTTTTACCCCTTTTGTATCTACGTCTCCAACCACCCTAACCTAGTACGAAATTCGCGCTTTGGCCGGATTTTCCGTTTCCCGAATTGTTCCGAAATAGTGGAAAAAAAACAAGAACGCCTATCGTTTTTTTTAAAAATCGGTCCGACTCGGAAATGTGCGAGTATAAAAGTACGCGCCATTATACAGAAACGCGAATACTTTTCGTCGTCGTCGTCGTCCGTATATAAAAGATAAGCGTCGAAGAAAAACGACCCCGAAAAAAATAAAAAACGAATCGCGCTGTGGTCGCGTACTTCCTTTAGTTCGTCGTCGATATCGAAAACACGCGCCGCCGATTCCGCTGTCCGAGCGAAATACGTTTTTTAACGGTCGCGCGCCATTCCTCCGACGATATTGTTCTAATATTGCGTATAGCCCGCACGCCCGCGTTACCACGACGTGTAATCCACGCCCACAGGTATCCGGAAACGTCACGGCGCCGTACATTTATACGCGGCGAGAGAGAGAGAGAGAGAGTGTGATAGTCAACCTTGCAAACTATTCGCCGAATGCGACGAGAAGGCCGTGGTGTGTGCGCGCGCGTGCGTCTTTATATTTTAATATCGCTGCAATCGCGCGATTTCCGAAAAGGTCGCGTTTACGCGTTTCAACCAGTAATCGAATTAAACGAGGATTAATAGGACGGCGACGGACGTAAAACGTTTTTTAAGCGCGTCGTTATTACTTATTTTGCCCGTACGGTTGTTACGCGTGTCTTTATTATTATTTAACGTTCGGTATTTCGGTCGTCGTCGTCATCGTCATCGTCGCCGCCGCCGCCGCCGCCGTCGGACGGTGACGGGCGGCGTAGACGATTGTTGTACGCGTTTTATAGCGTCGGGCGACGGGCCAAATGACGTCAGAGGCCGCCGCCGCCGCCGCCGATGCAACGTTTTGAGTAGTAACCTCTTCTCCTCCCTTCCACCACCCACCCCCGACACACACACGCAGTCCCTTTTAGCGTGTGTATTGAGTGGCACGCCGTGGGGGTAGGAGTGGGTGTTGGATTTTCGCAACAACGACTATATATCGTCAGCCTCTAATAATAATACATAATATATTTATATACGCGTGATTCTTCGCGCGAATACTGGCGGCGATATATTATTCGTTCGGATTTTTTTTCACATTTCGCTTTTTTCTACCTCCGCAGATAGCAGCGGCTAAATCATCCGCCACCGCGTACCACCACCAGCTACAACAACAGCCGCCTGTACCGGTACCTCCGCAGCAGCAACAGCAGCAGCAACAGCAGCTTCAGATCGTCGTCATGTCGCCGCCGCCGACCATGCAACCGGCGTCGCCGCCGTCGTCCGCCCAGACCGTCGTCACCCAGACGTCGCAGATGCGGGTCAACGGCGGTCAACAACAGTCCCTGAACACCGTTGTCGACAAGATGGCCAACACGATACCGGTGACCAAACGCAGTCCCAAAGACTACATCTTTGGCAAGGTCATCGGCGAGGGCAGCTACTCGACGGTACGTTGTATTCTATGTACGGGATGGGCGAGGGGAGACGGTCGCCCGTAAAAACAAACGAAATCGCCGGGACTACAAACAATATACGGACGGGACAGGGAAACATCGGTGGAAAAAAATAAACGGTTCACCGGAATCGCCGTAGAATAACGCGAAAATCGTGTCGCTCGCGCACGCCGGGTTAATAATATTAACGGCCGTTCCCGGTCTAAGAGAGTTCCCGCTGGAAATTCGTTTCCGAAACAATGGATTCCCGCGTTCGATGTCGTCATTTTTTGCCCGATTTTGTCGCTTTCCGGATACCTCTTTCCGTCTAGTATTTCGCAACCCTCCCTCCTTCCCCCGCCACCATTGTACGTCACAACACAGGCTAGGGGATGGACACTTGACGTTATACGTGTCTATACACTCGATGGCGATCGACCGACCGATCGACCAACCGGTCGACCGACCACGCGGGTGTCTTCGAAAAGACCTTTGACTCGAGTGATATATAGATTAACACACACACACACACACACACATACTTGCGGTGCACCGGCCACGTAGGACGTGTGTGTTAACTCATTGACCTTGGTTGCGACTGTTTTTAGACCGGTTCACTGACCGACGTTATCATCATACAAATATACGCACGCGCGCGCCAAATATACGGAAAATCGTATCATATTTACGCGCGCGCGTGTGTGGTGTGTGTGTACACGGCGACTTTTTTAATTCTATTGTTTTTTTCCATTTATCTTTCCAGGTGTATTTGGCCAAAGACATACACACGAATCGCGAACATGCAAGTGAGTGTCCACCGTTTATAGTTATTATATATTTTCGTCACAAATTTGTCACCACTAAGCACAGCGGTCTATACCCAATAATACGTACACGTATATACATAAATTTGGTTTTACTCCTCTCGGTCGGTTATTAGGCGAACGGACAACATTTCGGTTTTACGTAAGAAATTCCGTACAAAATGTTTATCGAATTCGCGAACAACGCGCGCCTCGTATTATTATTGTTATTATTACGACAGATTAAACGCACGCGATGTTCACCAATAAAATCAGACGTTAAATACGCGCGATATACATCCGAAAATAGCCGTTACGAAAATTACGTTATTTCGTCAAACGCGTTTAATTATCGCGCGTTAAATTTCGCGCGAATAATAATATAAATAATACGCGCTCCTCGTCGACGAAAATACGCGTTCACCGGATTTGTCGCTGCTCCGTCGGAAAAAATTTGCCTTCGGTCGTCCTTCCCTCCCATCACCACCACCACCGGCGCTTAGTTCGTTTATATTATCCGTTATATATATATAAAATACATAATATATATATATATTCGCTCGTTGTCGCCGCGTGTGCAATTTTATCAGAATTTCGTTCACGACTGTATACCGTACTTACGGTGGCAACAACAAAACAAAAAAAACGTCGTCGTCGCGTGTTTGTTGTTTTTATAATCCAATAAAAACGATCACACGACGCCGCGATTTCCACGTGCGACCTTCGTTCATTTTTGGACACGTGTGTTTTCAATAACGTACGCTCGTCTTCGGCGCACGTGTAATTATCGTGAAAATAAGTTACACGGTCGTTGTTGTTGTTTGGAGTAGGTTTGTTTTTTTTTTCGGGCGTCTAAAATTTCTCGGTAGTTTTTTCTTTGGATCGGAGAGTCTCGATTAGCCCGAAAATAAAAGAAACCTCCGAAACGTTTAAATCCGTCGTCGAGGTAATCCTATTATCATTATTTCGGTATCTCGTCGTCGTAATAATAATAATAATAACGATAATAATAATAATAACAACGCCGACCGGCCGAGTGGTAGTAATTACGCGGTCATTGTGTACGGGAATTACCGTTTTTTCGTTTTTTTTCTTTTTTCGGTTATTTTTTTATTTCTAAATTCGACCATGTCGGTTAATGGCGCGTGTGTACGGGTCGGCCGTCGGAAAACTGCCGCTAATTACTGCATATTTTATTATTGTGTAACGCGCCTACACCGCCGACCTTCGCCGCGGCCCCAGAAATGTCGACAAAGCCGCCGCCTAGTAATATTCGTGATGCGTTCCACCTTCTCCTACTCTTCTCCACCACCACCACCACCACCACCACCTCCTACCGATAATGCGCGACTTGTCCTCCGCGCGTAATAATAATTACCGACAACAACTAACGGGAAAACGTGTTTTTCCCCCTCCGCCCGTTTCGTTTTGCAGTTAAAGTTTGCGAAAAACAACAGATCATCAGGGAAAAGAAACGCGAACAAGTGCGTCGCGAAAAGGACGCCCTGAACATACTCAGCAATTCCGGATCGAGTTTCTTCGTCAAGCTGTACTGCACGTTCCAAGACGCCGAACGACTCTGTATCCTTTCGTATATTCGGCTAATTTGTTCGTCTTTTTAGCTTTTTTACGAATAGCGTTTAGTAATCGACTCTCGTTCACTCGTCCAAAAACGGTCGCCTCGACGTATTCGGTTTTCCTTAACGCGCCGTTTCTCTCGCTGTCGCAGACTTCGTCATGTCGTACGCGAAAAACGGCGACATGTTACCGTACATCAACAAGGTGGGCTCGTTCGACGCGGCGTGCACGCGCTTCTACTCCGGCGAGATACTCCGGGCCCTCGAACACCTGCACGACCTGAACATCATGCACCGGGACCTGAAGCCCGAGAACATACTGCTGGACGATCACATGCACATCAAAGTGGCCGACTTCGGGTGTTCGAAAATACTGGAGGACCGGTCCGCCGCGGACGGCGTACCGCTGCCGGACAAGTCGGCGCTGAACGAGAACGACCGGCCCAGGCAGCGCACCAACAGCTTCGTCGGCACCGCCCAGTACGTCAGCCCCGAGCTGCTCACCGAGAAGACCATATCGCCCAGCTCGGACCTCTGGGCGCTCGGCTGCATCATATATCAGATGATCGCCGGCCTGCCGCCGTTCCGATCCAGGTAAACGAGCCTACTGCCGCCGTTATTGTTATTATTGCCGCCGTCGTCGTCGCGTGTTTGCTATTTCGTTCGCGTTATTCATCCGTTTTTATTGTCGCGTGTTCGTGCAGGAGCGAGTACATGCTGTTCAAGAAAATCCTCAATCTCGACTACGTGTACCCGGACGGGTTCAGCGCGGACGCCAAAGACTTGGTACAGAAATTGTTGGTGCTCGACCCGAACGAACGTCTCGGCGCCAAGGACGCCCGGCGGTACACGTCCATCCGTTCGCATCCGTTCTACAAAGGCCTGGATTTCGACACGCTGCACACGACGTACCCGCCGCCCATCTACCCGTACCTGCCCGGCAACAGCGAAGGCCAAGAACTGCGCAGCCACTATCGGGTGCCCGACCACCTGGAACCGGGCCTGGACGACAAACAATTGACCAGGCTACTGGGCCTGGACGGCCAAAGCGGTTCCGCGACCACGACGCCCGCCACTACAATCATCTCGGCCAACGCGACCGCCGCCACCGCTGCCGCCGCCGCCGCCGCCAACGCCGCCACCACCAACAACAACAACACCACCACCACCGCCACCACCACCAACACCACCACCGCCACCGTCACCACCGCGACGCCGTCACCGGCGACCGCGCCGAGGCCGCGCAAACGGTCCGGCATCCTGCAGATGAACGACGAGGAGAAACAACACCAATTGCACCAGCAGAGGTGCACCAGTAACTGGCACAGTCTGGTGGAGGGCAACCTGATCGTCAAACAGGGACTGGTCGACAAGCGAAAAGTAAGCGTAATAACTACTAACCCCACGTGCCCTTCGGCGGACGCCGGGTGGCGTTGGTTCGTCGCTTAGTAGCGGGTAAGTGTGTTCATTTTCCGTTTGTTTTCGTGTGGCGCAGGGTCTGTTCGCCAGGAGGCGCATGTTGATGTTAACGATGGGTCCCCATTTGTATTACGCCGATCCGGTGACAATGACCTTGAAAGGAGAAATACCCTGGAGTCCGCAATTGCGCGTGGAACCGAAAAATTTCAGGATATTCTTCGTGCACACGGTAATTACCCATTATCCGCGGTCTCGCGTTCGCGAACGACTTGCGTCGGTCGCGCACGTATTTTATTGTTTACGTACCGTTTTCAGCCGAACCGGACTTACTACCTAGAAGATCCCGAAGGTTTCGCGTTGGAATGGTGTAAAGTGATTGAAGAAATGCGAGTTAAGACGTACGGCGTGTCGACGTGCGCTTAACGAAACCATTAATTCGGTGACTGTCTTTTTTTTCGTTAGTATAATTTCGATATTACTATTTTATTATTATTATTATTATTATTTTTTTTTTTAACAACTCCCCCCATCCTCCGCGTCAAATATAGTAATTCGGTTTTTAGTGTTTAATTATATTGTTGCAGTATTTTGTTTTAACGAAAATGATCTGCAAACGCGTCTGTGATATTAAATTTTAATTTTTAAATGAATTGAAACGTAGCGTTTAAACGAAAAATTCGTCTATGTAAAAACAAAAAAACAATGAACGATAATATTTACGATTAAGTAATTTATTAAATAATTATATTAATGAAAAATAATAATTATTGTATAAAAAAAAAACGGCTGGTGACACTGCCCCCCTTGTCCCTGGAACAGGCTGTGCTTGATCGATAAAGAAACTTTTAGAATAATAATAATGATGATGATACGTTTTTTTATTATTTTTATTTTCTTTCTCAAGATTCATTGGTTGTGCCTTTTTAATTTATTCGTTCGTTTTTAATCGTAATTCTTTTTTTATTTATTTATTTCTTTCGTCGTCGATGTTTATAATATTAGCGTAATTTTCCGGCAGTAAAGTTGACTCCCGTTTATAATCATTGTTGTATTACTACGTTCTTATCACGCTCTAGTTGTTGTAATTGAAAAAATTGTTGATATTTATCTAGCGCATTTTGATGAAAAAAATTTAACGTTTATATATATATATACACACACACGTATATGTCGGCGGCATTTCTGTAACTATTTTTTTGAGAAAGAAAATACTTACTATCGTTTTATTATGTTAATTATTGCGTAATATTATGTATTCGTTTTAGCGTTAATATATATTATATAATATATAAATTAACCCGTGCCCTCGTCCTCTATCGTAACGTTCGTAGATACTTGTCTCTCCTCACGCGTATTATGTACGTTATAAATATATATATATATATATTTTTTTTTTGTTGAGTACACTCAACTCACTATTCTAAACACATTTTATTTGCATGCATGCGGTATTTACTGTGATATATTTATTGTGTACGTATATTCAAATTAAATACAAATAATAATAATAATAACGATACTTAGATCGAATTAGACGAAGAAAATTACGCGCGAAGACGTTAACTCTATAGATAATTTTTAAAATAATTAACGTAATTAACTAATCGAATTAGTTCCTAAAAAAAAAAACATAAAATCGAAACGGTTAAATCGCGTAAAAGCCCGCGACATTGTTCGTTTTCGAATCGCGTTTACGTAACATTTATACATACATATACCGTCGTCGTCCTTTTCTATTTCATAGTCGAATACGTTTCGTTTATATAACCGATACATAAACGACGACGATCCGTTTCGGAAATAGTTTAAATTGTGTATTTAAATACGTATTTTTCTTTTTGTAAACTTAATCGTACGTACGTATAAATTGTGCGTGCGTGTTTGTGTGCGTGTGTGTGTGTGTGTGTGTGTGTGTGTGTGTGCGTGTGTGTGTGTGTGTGTACGCGCCGCGCTCGTGCGCGTGTGTCTGTACGCGTGTGTTCGTGTGCGTGTGTATGCGCGCGTGTTATACGCGTATAACTAGACGATAAAAAATTTTTTTTTAAAAAGACGTAAAAAATAAAAAAAAATCTAATAAAACGAATAACGAACGAGTTATATAAATAATGCCGGTGTGTTCATTATGCAATAACCTAATATTACCGATAATACCTATATTACGTTCTTTTATTATAATCTATGTATTATTATAACTCGATATATCGCGATTTTGTTTATATTACGTGTATAGTCCTTTTAAATAAAACGGAAAAAAATACGGCGACGAACGAATAGCCCAGGGATGTCCGTTGTCGTCGTCGTCGTCCTCTAGCACGTAAGGACCTTTGAAGAAAACGCTCGCGGGCGTCTAAACGATGTTTGAAAGTTACCCGTCTTTTACGAATGATTTAATTGTAATTAAAGAATAAATAAATAAAAACGTAATTAGCGTAATACTGTGTAAGATATTATTAATATATCATTATGATACATAATTTAAATAATATTGTATAATTGATTATATAGGCGAAATGAATAAATAAATTATACGCAATTTTTGAAAAAATATAACCGCGCGGGTTTATTTATTTCTCCTCTCCGGATGTCTTTTTTTTTGTTCCCCCCTCGACCCCATTCGTATCCTCCGTACCGTTTCCCACTTATCCGCGCGTGTGGCTACGGTCTCCCCAAGCCGTTATTTATTCTACCGGGACCGCCGGGTCCGATTTCGATGTTTCACCTGTCCTCCGGATCGTTCGAAAACGTACCGTTTCGGTTCGTTATTATTATACGTATCAAGGGCGCGCGGGCTACGGTATACCCTGTGGCGCCGCTGTTAAAAAGTTAAATAACGCCGTAAACGCGGCGAAATTGTAGACCGAAAGTTCTTCGCGTATACGAGCCAAGAGATACGCGATCGCAGTGCCCGTAGCGTCCGGCCCCCGTGGCTGAAATACAACGCCGAATAGTAACGAATATCCGTAAGATGAAACGAGACGAACAAAAAACGAGTAATCGACCGGCTGGCGCGCTACTAATAATATACCACCGAACGCGCGTTCGCGTTACGACGGCCCTGCCGCGGTCTAGGAAAGTTTTCGTCGAGTACTGTCGAATACTCTTTTCTCGGCGCGAAATACGCCGTTTTTCGGCGCAACGTCGTCGGGAGGCCGTTGACCTCTATCCATCCCGAGGGACGAGCATTGTCGGCGCGGCGCGGAGGGATCGTGCACACCGAGTAGAGCGACATCGTCCCTGCGTGGCGGCGGGAGGGGAAAGAGCGCGTGGCGTTGCGGCCACGTGCTGTGTGCTGGGCGGCGTGCCGTTTTGGCGCGCGACGCTCGTCTCTTCCCGGCGGCGCGCGCGCGCACGTACGGCCAACGACGGCGAACAATCCGAAAAACCGCCGCGCGGAAACGTTTCGTCGCTAAAATCGCCCGCGGCCGCCACCCGTAATGCGTCGTTATCGTCGACGGTAACGAAGCCACTACTACGTTCGGGCACCGCAAATGGAACGGTTCGAAACGGCCCGCGGAAATGTCGCCGCTCGTTTTCGCGAACGAAAATGTAATTATCTATCTACGAAGGGGGCGAACGATATACGAGAGCGTTACGGTTTTTGTCATCCGTGAACGCTTACGCGCGTAGTAAAGAACGCTCGAATAATATTCGAACCGTTTTCGACCGGTCCGTAATTTGTGCTTCGCCCGGGCGGATTTAGCCGCCAAAAAACTACCCGAAAATGACGGAACAACCGGTGGGGTGCCGTGTCGGATGTTCTCTCGGTATGGTACGTAATAACAATAATTATGTACGCGTATTTAGTAGACGTCGAAAATTTGTCGGTTCGTGACGAACGTTCGTTTCGGGAATACGGGGGAGGCGACGTCTAAATCGGGGGAAAACGACGACGAATATATATTGTTCGGGACCCACGAAACGGCAAAGTACTCGGCGCCACGTTTCCGCGCTATTATTCGCGTACGATAATTGCCGTTATCGGTCCCGAAATGGCTCGTCCGGAATTTCCCGCGTGATATCCTACCGGGGGAACTCCGTGGCGAACGTACGTACGGCCGGTCGTCCGTACGGTCCACGATCTTCTCGAATTATGTATGGCGTTCGCGTTGTAATCGTTTTTTTTTTTTCAAATTCCAAACGCCCGGATTCCGAACGCGTAAATGTGCGGCGACTCTACCGCGAATATTACGAACGTCGTAACACGTTTCGCAAATTAAATAAAAAATTTTCGACTTTCGAAGACCCTCTCTCCCCCCCCCCCGAGAATTTTAACGATAAAACGTTTCCCTTAGCCTACGCGCCGACGTTTTGGGCGTTTTAATTTGACTAAAACGGGATTTGGCAACAAAAATAATATACGAAGCGCTAGTTTATCTACGACCGCGGGGTACTTACGAATAGATATTAGGCGATCGGCGCGTATATATATCGTCGCCACCGATGTTTAAAATATTAGGCCGCTTACTAGTATTACGTCTCGTTTTCCTACGCGCCATATTCGAAACGCGAAATACTAGCCGATAAACCGGCACGATTAGCGCGCGTACGGCGGTAGAGACACACGGAGCGTGTACGACGAACGAAAAAATCGTTTTTATTATTACTTTCTGCCGATATCGGAAAAGCGTGTACGCGTTACGGTTAATTAATTAGCCGGTTATTACCGACCGTCCGGTTTTAAACGTAATCGGAACGTGGCCCACGGCCGGATCGTTCGAAACTGAACAAAAGCCGCACGTTTTCGCCGTCGTCTTTATTATACGTATATATAGGAAACGACGGGCGTTTAACGATACAAATCGAACGAGTAATCGAAATTTCGATCTACCGACCGATCGTCGCGCGAAGACGACACGCTAGTCATTTCGTCAACGACTCGGTCCGATCCCTACGCGCGCGATTCGAGAAACGGTATTTTCGCGCTGTACGCGACGACGGAAACAATATATACCACCGCCGCCGATTCGCGTGGCGGCCGAGTTCACGGCGGACGTTCGTTCGGCTCAGTTTTCAGCGGCCCGCGGTTTTACGTTCACAGATTAAACGCGAAATAATCGCTTTTGTTTTCGGAACGACAGTCGAAAACGTTTCAGTTGTAGTAATCTCTGCGCGCAGTGGCGCGTGACGTCTGACGTACGTTTCGAAATTGATTTCCGACGCCGATAACCGTTACGGCGGTTATACCGTAGAAATTACGTACGGAACGTTCACCGTATACCACCGGGAACACGCTCGAATCGAACGCGTTGTACGTAAATTCTTTCCCACGTCCGTCCGAGACACACCCTTCCTCGTTTACTCGATATGAACCGCTAACGGATTCATTCGCGTTCGAAACCGGTCGTCTCGAAAAGTTCGAAGTCGTGCGGGACGTGTTTATCGGTATATACCAATACGAGGGTTTTGCACCCGCGTTTAAACGTAATTTTTTATTCTTCCGTCCCCTTCTATACGCTTAATCCGACGGTATTCCAATTTTTTTTTAACCCGCCCGAAAAATATATTACCTCGTTGAACCCTTCGAAATTGGCCTCTGTTTCGGCGATGACTTGCTCGTTCGACGCGAACCGCTTTCCACCCCTAGCCAATTTCGTTCGTATTTGGAAACGAATAGAAATCGCGCACGAATCTGGAGAATAGGACGGTTGACGTAGCCAACACGTTCGTAGCCTAATTCGGCGCCGGTTTCGACGTGACGATTGCGGGCGAACGAGCTGGCGCGTTATCGTTTCCCGTATTAACAAAATGTACGCGCGTTTTTAAAAATTTCAGCGTCGTTAATCAAAAAAAAAAAAAAAACGTACGCGACAAAAGTGGAAATTGCGTCGCACACGCGTTAATAGACAACTTGAAACGACAACGTCGACATTTCGTGTTAGCGACGCCAACTGTTGTTCAAAACGGATACATCGTACACAGCTCTCGTAAGTAATTAACGGACGAACGTCCGCGTCGGAATGGCGTACGAATGTTGTACGTGGCGCTAGAAAATCGTTTACGATCGGCGTCGCAATTAGCGCGACGATAGGATTCGAACCGTTCGCGCGTTATTTATCGTCGTCAATTGGTTAATAAAAACCGCGCGCGCGCGCGCGCCTTTTAATATCGACGATTCGCTCGGCCATTTAATTACTTTTTCGAGCGCCATTCGGACCCTTAGCCCCGACGGCGACGATAAACCTTCCAAAATATTCACGTTACTCGTTTGGGTCCGTAGCGGAACAGTGTACGATATACCGGGCGAATATCGAAAAACAGAAAATCGTTATCGTTTTCGATACAAGTTCGTTGGCGAACGGAAAGGCCGGCCGGGACGTTTGCGCGAACGCGATATGTGTTCGAACGGGATCGCTCGATACGGACGACCAGTTTATAAATTTATTTTCGAACTTCACGCGTTTCGAAAACGGTTTTTTTTTGTTTTTTTGGTTAAAAATATACATTATTCACCTCCTTTACGCGTACGCGATTAAACGTCGGGTACGTCCGGATACGACGTTTCGTGAACCCGACTAAATCGATTAAGAAAACGGACAAACCTCGCCGGACGATGAGCGCGCCGCCTTTCGGAATTCCGAAACTAAGCGCCCCCAAGCATCTCCTCACGAGAAACCGTTCCCGGACGACGGACGCCTAACGGAACGTCCAAACAATCGGTATTCCAATAATTACGTCGATACGCGGGCCGATACCTTATTAGTTATTGTTATTCGTGAACCGTTATTATTTACCCGTTTTGTTTTTGCGTTACTAGCGAGCGTTATCGTAATCGCCGGCGTTTATTAAATATTACATAAGCTCGTTACGCGTTTTTAACGGCGCAATTTTGAACTTCGTTTATCGAAATAGGGTTAACGCCGCGTATATTTATTATCACGTACGCGCGCGCGTCTCGAGTAATCCGGTTCAGTAAACGCGCGCGTGGCCCCTCCGCCTTCGCCGCGTGCACGTTGCGCGTCGTACAGAGCGCACACGTCATAGATCGTGTGACGCGAACGTCGTTATGAATGAATTCTCCGGTACGGTCTCGCCCGTAGCCAAAGTTCAACGTGCCGTTTGGTTGGCTGTAGCGAAGAACAAACGAGAAGACTCACGCACGACGTCGCGTCGTGGCGATATTTTATCGATTTAGACGAAAACGAATAAAACAAAACCGCCCGGCGGTTTCGGACGTTATCGTTCGGTCGGCCGTGTCCGTTCCGCGTTTAATTCGCGCGCCCCTGAACGCGTACGTTCTCGCGTTTCGTTAAGGGATCGCCACCGAACGATCTACCCCGAATGGAAAACCCGAACTTTTTATCGTCGTCCACTCGCCGCCAAGGTAAAGATATTTCGAGGGCGCGCGTTTATTGGTAATTTTAGTTTTTACGACGAACGATCGACGCTCGAATCGAATCGTTCTAGCCCGACAATCGTTACTCTAACATAGAAAATACGATTACGAATCTTTCGTCGGAATAAGAATCGTCGTTTATTAATTAAAAACGGTCGCGTTTTCGCCCGTCAAGTTATCGAACTTTTTCGAATCGTCGGCACGTGGGTAATAGTTAATATGCGATACGCTAATAATCGTTTACTTCTCATACGCGTCGTTTCCAGGTGTATCGAAAATTGATTATCCAAATACTGCTTTTTTTTTTTAAGACGTTATCGACAATACACTCACTGGCCAGAATGCCTGAAGGCAACGAGTCACCGTCATTTATCGGAAAACAAGTGAAATACATTGGTTGTCCTTAATGGAAAAAGCGAGCAACGGAGCTATCCTCAAGTTGTTTTACCTCCCATCATCCGTACGTCGAGTCTAATTCACGATGATTCTTAAAAACTACCACTTCTTAAGAACCATCAATGGGATGCGCGGTGACGGAACAATCGGGAAATGCGCGTTCCGGATCCATGTAATACGAGCAAAAGGGAATATTATGTTAGAAATTTCCACGATATTTTTGTTTTCATAGACGTCGTAACGCGAACTTAGGCTTATTTTTCTGTTCGTTCCGCTTGTAATCAGCGAATTCGCGGTTTTATCTGCGGACAAACAGGTTATTTAATATTTTTCGATAAATTTGCGAAAAAACAATTGGAATAGAGAAAAAATTCGAAACATTTTTCGAGCTTAAAAACCTCGAAAATTGAAATATCGTATAGATATTAAACACCGACTTCCCTCGTTTTGATACGAAATACGTTATTTGATTTAGTTTAGTGGAGATCGCGTTATTTGATCAACGCGCTGGCGTGTATGTGTATATAAATAGGCTAATATTCGACATTTTCAAAATCGACGAGTTCCTATTTTCAAAAAACTACGAACTTATTGATTCGAGAAAAAATGTAAATACACACACGCACATACACGCGTGTAAATAAAATAAAGTGTAATATACCGTAAGCGTAACATTATATGTGATAAGTAAGTGGTGTTTATCCGATTTTTTAGCGTCGTGTTAAACGTAAATGTACAATATTATCATTATCTATTTACGCACTAAGATATTGTATAGTATTATAATTACTTTGTTTTGAGAGAGAGAGTACCGATTTATAATTTTAATAATGCTATATATTTTTTTGTTTTCGGAAAACTTTGCGTCTATAAGATAAGATTATTTTGTGCCTGGTAATAGGCACGACGTCGGTGGACCGCGCGCGTTTAAGTCGTCGTTTCTTTTATCGTCGTTCGTCATCGCGAACATATTCGTATAAAATCTACGCGGAAGTTTATATCGTATGATTTGGACTCGGTCGCAATAACGCGCTTGAAAACACAAAAAAAAACGCGCCGAAAAAAAAATTTAATTCTCCCCCCCTTACCACTGGAGGTAATGGGACTGTATTATTGTGTTATTTACGGAAAGTCTAAACGTACTCGAACGAATTAGGTACGTCAGCAACTCTCGTAAAATTGCCTTAATATCGACGTAATGTTTTCTAAATTATAATTTGTCGATGGTTGCAATTATCGAAAAAATTGTTCGCTACACGTTAATGAACGAGAAACGACGTGAAAAACCATTGAGACATAGCGACGATGTCATAAACGCCACTGAACCCGAAACAACGCCGACAATTTGGAGGTCTCGCTAAAATGTAAATATAACTCGTAGTTACACGAATATATTTAAAACGTACCCGGCGATAAATTCAAACGGTGAAAAATCGTCGACGATTTATTACGATCGTTTTTGTTCTTTTTACGAAATTTCGTTAGTTTTCGGTCGTCACGACGGGCGTGGACATCCTATACATTACACATATATATATAGGCTGACGCGCGTGTAGTCGTCTATATACGAGGGGAAGGCACACCGCGATAGAGTAACGTATAATAGAGTATATAGTTTTTGTGTACGTGGAGATAAAATTATTTCTCTATCGTTCCTCTTTATCTCTGCAACGAAACGCGTCAGCGAATAGGACGGTTTTTTAAGAAAAAATTGCGATCGCGATATTATATTATTTAAAAAAAAAATCGTCGAAAATGTCTTTTACCTATAACAAAACGCCTCACGTAGTCAACGAGCCTCCCGATATGTGACGTTTATAACGCGCGCGCGTAGTTATAAAACGAAAATTATACGATCGGTCTACGTAGGAGTGTCTATATATATATATATAAATAGTTATTAAAATACAGTGTTCGGTCTCGTGACGAATACTTTCAAAAATATTCAAAATACGTGTTTGAATACTTAACGTTCGTTTCGGAAAATAATTGTTCTTTATATTGGAGTTATTCGACTTACGAATACAAGTGATAAATGTTGGACTTTAATAATATATATGTACGTGTGTAATATACGTAATTAGAAATTGTATAATATACGGTATATATGGTATATATGATATATGGTATATATGATATATGGTATATATGGTATATGGTATATATGGTATATGGTATATATGGTATATGGTATATGGTATATGGTATATATGGTATATGGTATATATGTCGTGTATATATATATATTATGACGCAAAGGACTATTATCCGATTAACGTCCGTTAATTTTTATACTCGAACTTATTTCGAGATTTTCCGCCAGTTTCCGATTTATATTCGCCGTAATCGGACAGTTTTCGCGGATTTTCGTCGAATTTTACGAAAAGCGTTCCGCCGGGCACGCGAAAAGAAATTATTTATAGCGCGCGTATTATTCCGACGAACATTTTTGTTTTATTATTCAGATACAGACTACGAACAAAAAAAAGAGCATTTAAACGCTTTTACGTTTCAACGCGAGTATTCGAATACTACGCACGACCGGCGTTATTTATGCGTAATTCAATTCCGAACAAACATCGGCCACAATTACCTGCGCTTATGATTCGCGGTGGTTAATTATATTATCAAGAAAATTGCGATTATCGAATGCGTATATACGTACGTATATTATATGCTCGCGATTTCACATTTTTTCTAATATTATATAATAATCGGACGCGGTCGTACCGTAATAATAATAGCGTAAAAAAAAAACAATATAGAAAACCACGGACGAACTCGCGTTACGTTTAAAACGAAGTCGGCAATAGAGACTATTTAGATTTTTCGTGTCGCGAGTATAGGCGTGATCGCGTTCCGTCATTTTATTTTAGGTTCCATCCGTGACGTATTGTTTACGTCCAATTAACCTACGAACGTTTAGAGCGTCGGCGTATATGGGAATTGACGAAGTTTAAAGTGTATTTCGTATTCAGCGCGTGACCGGCTCGATTTTCAGACTTAATTCGGGATTGTTACGTCGGGGAAATGGTCGTCGTGTAGACGATAAACGAACGCGCCGGTCTTTTAATAAAACCCAGCGCTCCTCGACTAGGTTTTATTAAAGAACGTCAACGGCGCGATAAAGCGGCGTATCAAACGCCCACGCGAATTCAATTATTGTTATTACGAAAAATCGAATTTCGAATTCTCGTATGCAACGCGAAAATTGACCTTTGTTTTCCGGTCTTAGTAACGTATAGGCGTATTGTACGTAGAGCGTACGTTGCGCACGTTTTTGACGACGCGCGTTTTGTCGTAAAAAACCGTATTGTTTTTCGAAAATGTACGAATATTAGCCGACCCGTAACAACGGCCATCGACGAACCCAATAGATCAGTGCGGAGGCGGGGGGGGGGCATTTAACGAGGTGTATGTACGTACGTATTATAGAAATTACGCGAATCGCGTTCTAATAATCGTCGAAAATAAAAGAAAATTAATACTTTAACGCTATTATCTTCAGATAGAAACTATATAGAATACGTGACTTTTCCATCAACACGCGCCGTAACGCGCTCGCGCCTGTCCGGAATTTTTATTTCTATAATTATTCAGCGGTTCGTATAGCGAACGATTGTAGGCGCGAAATTTATCGCTAATTTGATACGTAGGCGTTCAATCGAGAACATTTGTAGAAATATCGTTTTCGTAAACCGCTGTAGACGTTGTACAGCGTCGTTTCGAAAATTCTCTTCTCGACGGCATTCCGGTGACGAATTACGAGCGCGCCGTAAATGAAAGACACTCGTCGTCGCCACCAACTGTCGGGATTCGAGAAATTCCGCGCTTCGTGTCCCGTCGTCGACCCGATTAAATTAGTTTTTACGAGACCGATACGCGCGTGAAATATATATTTACATATATGTATATTGTATTTTATTAGCCCGCTGTATATACGTCGCTCCGTAGGCGGTAATCCGTATACACAAAAACGATAACAATAACGAACGTTGTACCGACGATTTTAAACATTGTTCGCCGTTAATCGATGATTACGCCAACGGGAAACGACGATCATAAAAGTCGTTTTTCTAGCCGCGATAATCTAGCGCGTAATTTTATCGCGACCACGAAATCGAATATGAAAAACGGTGTGGGGGGGCTCGTTGACCGAAAAACGGACATTTTTTTGGTCGTTTTGAATAGCTCCGACGGCGTATTGCGTTCAAAGTTGGCGTGCATCCCGACATTTCGGAAATTGTCCGACATTTTTCGAATTTTTCCACCTAACGTTTTCTACAAAACCCCGGTAGTTTCCGAAATCCGAAAAACAAATTGGTCGCCGGTCACGAGCCGACGGTTAATAAATAGCAACGATAATTATTATTTAAACGTGTTTAACGTTTCTCTTCGGTTTCGCTACGCGAAAACGAGTTTGAATTCTACACAACACGCACGAGAGTACGTACCGCGAGTATATCCCGATTGGATAAGGCGGAACTATTGTAACGCGCGGGTTATATGAACGTAATTGTTTATAATTCGCTTCTAAATAATAAAAACGTGTTTTTTGAAAAAACGCGCGTGTACCAAGTATAAGTATTTCGTAACTCGCCCTCGACGAATTTCCGTATTTTATTGACCGCGAACGTTGCGGTTAGGGTGACACGCTGATACCGGGGACTCGTTTTTAGCTCGATTCCTGCCGGAACGACGGGCTATATATCATTAAGCGTTTTCCGTGTTTCGTTTATAATTCGATAACGACTGGGACTTCCAAAAAACCAAAATGTACGAATATTCGGTGTACGTCGATCACTGGAACTGACCAATATACGCGTTTATGTAACGAAAAAACGTTCGAACGTGACCGGAAAACGTAATAAGTCCACGCGACTACGGCCCCGTAATGGAAATTAGGTACCTCCTAACGGTTTATTCCGAGCGTTTTTTTTCAAAATTTTAACGGCGTACTTTTATGGCGAAAACCTATTAGTCGTCGCATTGGCCTCCGCGGTACCGGCTACGGACGTGGCGAACGAAACAAACGTACAATCCAATTACAAAACGCCGGTACGCTTAATAAACGTCGTCGATTCGCCGCGGACGACGGATTGGCGCCACTGTTTTTGGGAAGTACGCCCGAGGCCGGTGTCAGCGAATGTCCGTAATGTGAGCGTGTAAAAATGATTGGAATACGGGGAATTGTCGATAATCGCGTACTTTATAGCGCTGAAACGACGCGCGGAATGTAGTGCGTCGGGCCACGGGAAATAATCGCGAACCGCCCGAGCCTGAAAATTAATCCGAGAGCCGCGTTATTCTTTGAGATCCGCGTTTATTTACTCGTCGTTCATTTCATCACACCACGGATCGCGTGGACGGTAAATTTCCCCGAATTTTCGGATGGCTAATCGAACCGCCGCCGTCCGATTCGTTTGGTCGAATTTCGTAAAAATCGCCCCGTAAGTATCGAACGGCAGCGGAGGATCGTTAACTATTGGTCGCCCGAGATTGTGCGACCAATCGCGACGAAAACCGTTCGCAAATTCCGTAAATTCCGGCCGTTTTGCCGAAGACAAAAAAAAAAAAAAAAAGAAAAATGATTATATAATATCGTCACGGCGCGATAACTCGTGTACGCATTATATGCCGTCCTATAATATCGTTTGTGTATTATAAACGGCGCACGATAAATATTATCTCTCGAATTATTGGATCGAACAACGACGTTATTATTATTATTCGCGCGTTTGAAGTGCCCGAGGTAAATTTCTTTCACGTTTCGACGGATATTATCTACGGCGGCCGTGGTTTTTGTCGTGTCTGTACGCGTTATCTATTATATTATCGCGCGCGATATTTAGCGTTCGAACGCGACGCGCCGATAATGATTGTGGTACGTATACCCGTCAATCGTGGGTACTCGGGCAACGCGGGTACGGGCCCGCAAAAACGGGCGGCCCGGTACGACCGTTCTCACGCGATTCTTCGTTAAAACAACGTGGCCGACGAAACACCGAGTACTACCATTTTCGGAATACGAACGCGCGCCGGACATCGGACTAGAATCGGACCGCGCGTGTCCACCCGCCGCTGAGACCATTGCCGGTGACGTGTATGATATTTTAATACTCTGTATAATAGCCGCGCTGATCTACGACAATTGTCGTCGCGTAACTACGGTATCCGCCGATAATTAGTATCCAATCACGGGACGTGTGCCCGGGGGGTCCGAAATATTCTCCGGTGATCATTCGGATGTTCTTTTTCTAAAAACGGTGCGGTATCGTCGTCGCGTATATAATTATACGAATCACGCGGTCGGAAACTCGGACACACGCGTTCGTATCGTCGAAATAGCCCGAGCGGATCGAAACGAGTGCGCGATGAAGGATGGCAACGAGAAATCGTTATTCCGGTCCGACGCGTTCGTAAACCTTTCGGAAGCCAACGTCCGTTTTGTCTCGCGTGTCTTCGCGTCTCGGACGAACCCGCGGGAAAAGAACCGTCGTTAAACCCGTCCGTCCGTACGTATTTACGCGGCCGGCTCGACGATACGACGAAGTCGTCGTCCGATATTAATTCGTCGTAAATACGTACACGAGCGTTACATTACGCCAGACGTTCGTCGGATCGCCGGAATAAAACAAGAACGTAAACTTAACAAAAAGGTCAATCAACGTTTAAGCGCTTCGACTATTTATTTTATTACGATTACTTTCGTGTTAAATAGTTGTATATTGCCTAATCGCGTAAATACGCGTAGACGTAAATAGACTCTCACGGGACGTCTTATTTTAGAACGTATTACGATAATTAATTTCGATTGATAGTTTTAAGAGAAAAGTCGACGTACCAACGGGCAGTATCGAGGGACGAGAAACGTCGCGAGAGGGACGAGAAATTTCGCGAGAGGGACGCGTTACATTGGAACAACATAACCGGTGGGACGACGTTCCCGGTCCACTAATTTCCATCCGCTAAAACATATAACACGCCGAGCGAAAACTGTAACACGCGGCGTATCGCGGTAAATGAAAAACGCGTCTAATAACGCCGGTCCCTATTTTTCAATACGTTTCGTTATAATAATGATCCGAGCGCGTATAGAAGAGTCGTTATGTTTTCAAATTTGATAAAGCAACGGCGGTATATACGCGCGCTTAAAGGTATTATTTCGCGTCGTTCGAGCGCCGCGCCTATTAGTTTCGCGTTTTTCGTTAATAATTATTTACGTTATCGCGGCGTTTCGCGACTTTCCAAAACGGTAAAACGTTAAAAACGCGTAGAACGTTAAATAATTCCATTAAGCTCGGCGTACGCTAAATATTGTACGTGACACGAAAAACGCGAAACTATAATTGTAATCGGTTTTCGCGTGTCGGAGTGTCCGCGAACGGTCGAAAATATGTACCGTTCCGATTGTATGTTAGAAAATATATACGTATTCGCGTTTTCGGCGTCGTTTGGGCGGTCGACAGTTGTGTAATATTCGACCAAGAATACACGCCCGTACATAGATTAGTACTCGGGCGAAATATTTCGGCGAATTTTTTTTTCGCTCGTTAGCGGCGGTCAATATTTTATTATCGCGGCGAATTTCCTCGAGTACGTTGACTCGAGCTACAAATTATGTCCGCTAATTATATATATATATATATATAAATACGCGTCGGGCATACCGCGAACGATAATAGAACGCGTCGTATACGCTATTTGTTATTGTTTAATTTTCGTCGGTGTGCGTCACCACACGGGGAGAGTCCGACATTCGGTGTCGAAGAACGGACTAAAATGAAGGCTCTCTAAATTCCTCGTTTTCTCTAAAGAATGGTTTTCGACGGCCGGTGGTTTTATACGGACATTCCCCCCGCCGTAATTGTATAAACGATTCGAAAAATACGATAATTTTGGGCGTAAACATTCGCCGTTGACCTGGGCTGGCGATCGAACGTTTTTGTATCGCGTACGTCTCCGCCAATTATCGATTATATTCAATTGGCCGTATACTATTACTAGCGACGAAGGCGCTCTAATCAAACGCGTTCGTTTGGGCGATTAGGGTAATAATCGATACGGCCGTAATAAAACGTACGGCGCCAGCTCGTCTTATAATTTCGGTCCGTTTCCCGGGCTACCGATACGAACGCTCGTCCGGAGGTGTTTCCTGTTCTCTCGGTTCCCTGAGCTGTTAACTTTCGACCGCCGTCGATTCGTAATTCAATTTCTAGCCGTCGGTGTTCGACAACGCTTTTTCCGCGCCACCCGGGCGAACTGTAACACGTCTACCGTGTTCGGGGCAAACGCGATCGTTTTCGGACGGTGTGAAAATAAAACGCGACGGAATCGGTTTGGCGCCGTGTACGTGGTGGAATACGAGACGAAAAATATATGAACGAGACTTCTTCCCCTATAAGCCTAAAATAACCGTTTCGACTGCGCGCGCGCGTACACGACGCGCTATTTTTTTTTTTAAATACGCGACCGTATGGAAACGTACAATATTTACGCCCGCTATATACGTTTTCTAAAAAACTTTAGCCGCGTGCAGATATTATTAATGACGTATCCAACGCCGCGTACTTGCGACAATTATGCAAGATGATCGTTCCGAAAATGTACGCGCGTTATTACGCCGTTTTTCGTATTTTTACGGTACACGTGTTGAGTTTTTCGTTTATAACCGAAGTAAGCCGTTTCGAAACTTTTAGATAAACTTGGCCGTCATAAGTCAGGCGTAATAATAATAAAGCGCGTAAGTTGTGGCCACCACTATTTCCGTACAGAAATCGCGCAATTACACGAGTTTTCGGTTCGAGACGTTCGAGCGGCGAACCGTTTTTTTTTTTTTTAAACGTTTATTCTGTACGTTTTCAGCGGAATAACGCCGTGTTCGGAACGTGAGAGAATAACGGTACATTAAGAACGCGACGAAATATTGAAATCGTTGACATACGAGGGCCGCGTGTACATTCTAAATACCGTACAAGTATTTTCCGTCAATTGTATACGGACGCCACGCGCTTTTTACATTCCCACTCGAAGAATATTTGCCGCGAATGTTACGGCAAGCGAGACGACGTTTTATGGTCGCGAGCCCTCGTCCGATTATTTTCCGCTTTATTTTTATTCGCCGTACGCTCGCGTTTTTCTTAATTTACGGTCGCGAAACTATACGAAGAAAAAAATCGAAAGGTTCGCTGATTTTTCGTCGAAATCGCTCGTACTCGGCGGTTTTACAATTTAACGAATACGAATAACAACGGCCGTAAATTCGCGTTATTTCGCGTAATAAAATTATACGTAATCGTCGCGTGCCGTATAGAAGAATTGGTCGTCCTCAAACGTACAATATTAATACGTACGTTTACGCGTCGGTATAATCAATAGGTAAATAGGGAAAAGTAGTAGTAGGGTGGTAGTCCGGAAATTGACGAAATGGTTTCGACAATACGTTTATTACCCCACGTCGTATCGGTTTCTGGTGGTTTTCTTTTAAAACCGAACGGAGCTAACGCTCAAATATCTCAATAAAGGATATACTCGGCGCCGCGTCCCCTCGAATATACGCATATATATATAATCGTACACACCGAGCACGGGATCCAGGGATTCCCAAATCTGTTTTTACTCATTTTCGTAAACGTTTCGTCCGCGTTCATAAATAAATTCCAAAAATATAAAATATCTAGAAATAGATATCCCGTCGCGATTAGGACGTGGTGCCCGTGTGTGTGTGCCCGTGTGTATGTGTGTGTGTGCGTGTGTGTGTGTGTGTGATTTCCGGTCCGTCCGACGGGCGACGCGACGAGTTTAATCGATCGAATTTTACGACGAGAACGTTTATTGTTTTTTTTCGTTTCGTTTACCGGCGTTTCGGAGCGAACTATTTCGAACCGAAAAAAAATAATTTTCGAAACGATCCGCGGTCACGGTACAGCGGTTGGGAACACGCGATTCCCCCATCGTTACCCGTGTGCACTATTATAATACGTCGGCGTTTACATAATGCGTAAATTTTTTCAAAAAACCGTCGTAATCGGTGGCCGATTGGAAACTGGTCGCGTGTGTACTCGGTGACGAGCGCCCGCAGTTGAAAACCAGCCGCACGTCTGTCCGGTTATACGGATTCGCCACGAACGACGTATCGCCCGAGACGACCAAAACTCACGAGCGCTACGCCGAGGAAGCCAAACGCCGCCGACGATCGTTTCACGTGAGATTTTGCTTATTATTTGTCGACGAAATAACTTTCGAGACGATTTCGGCTTTTCGCGGAATTCTCCCGTCCACGCGTGTACCATTTTACGGACGCGATCAAAATGGTCGGCGCGCGTGAAATACGATCGATATTTCGATAACGTTTTTTGACCCGGAGAGATCGATTGCCCGATGCTCGTACGATCGTTTAGCTCGTTGTCGTACGTCTCGAAAACAAGAATTTGCCAAAAACCCCCCCCCCCCCGCGCGCCACTAATCCGTGTACGAACTTACGAACTACGAGCGTTTCCCGTACGTTACGCGCTTGCCGAAAATATTTTAATCGATTCGGAATACTTACTACAATACTTGACCCGCACGGCGTTCCTTAAAATACACCGCGAAATCGAAGAAATGTATGGCCACGAACGGACGAATACGTTTATTTTACGCTTATGTAACCGCGTAGGGTGTCGTTTTATTTGTTCCCGTATAGACGGAAGCAATTTCGCCGGTAAAATCGTTTTATACCAATAAAACGTAACGTTTCGCCCGAATCATGACGACATCGTCTACAAATCGTAAAGTTCGGGGAATAGACGCGCCGTCGCGGGAACGTACGTCGGAAAAACCGAGTTTGGACGGCGATTGGTTGAATTTCTGTCTGCTGGTAATGCTATACGTGATACAAGGTTTCCCGGTAGGCTTGTCCAACGCTCTACCGATCATTTTACAGAGTCAAAAAACGGTCAGCTACGAAGATCAGGTGAGTCTTACGAATCAACGCCAAGACGTCGGTCGGTGACGGTACTTTTAGATTTAGTTGTACAATCGTTCTACACCCGACGCGGGGCCAATTCCGAACGGTTGATTTCGAAGTAATATCATCGAAACGTCGGATATATCAAATATTCCGTTTTCCCACCGACCCCTTTCCTCCGCCAAAATAATAAAAACGGGCTACCGAAATCGTGTTCGGATACGTAAACCACCCGTGTACGCTTCGCCTGTTTCAAAACCGTGATTCCGATATCGTTGTACGTTCGTATTTTCGTTCGGAAAGCTCCAAACGGATTACGATTTATAAACGCGCGTACGCTATGCCGGGAAATCGGAATACCCGAGGGGTACTCGCGTTGTACTTTCGACCGCGCCATTAGGACAGACTATTCGGTCGTTCCGTTCGTTTTCCTCGTTTCGTGAAACGCGGCGGTCGGTTGGATGACGAGGCCTTCGTAGAGTCTACACCCGCGACTTCGGATCCACGAGTTAGTCGTCGTACGCGCGAACATATATAAATAAACCGGATTCCGGTTTTTTTTTTTCTAAGGACATCTCATATTGTTGTGTTATATTGTCGTGTTCGAATTGTACGAGAACTACGATAAAACGTGTTTATTGCCGGTAACGGGTCCGTGACAGCGAATGGACGGGCGCATCCGTACAAAAAGTATTCGTATCGCGGTCCTCGTATAGATTTAAATCGGAACGATAATAAATGACGAAACCGAACGCGCGGTGTCCGACGAGATCATAATGGCGAAAACGCCGTCGTCCCGTTTGTGTTTTCTAGGCCGTATTCAGCATCGCGGTATGGCCGTACACCGTGAAGCTCTTATGGGCGCCAATAGTGGACGCGTTCTACCTGCGGCGGTTGGGCAGACGAAAATGTTGGCTGATACCGCTCCAGTTGTCGATGGGTGAGAGAGACGTATTTTCTCGGCGGCCCCCCCTCGAAACCGAATTACGATTTTCGTTTGACGGGTTTGGAGAACCGGGCGTACGTCGATTTCCACGACGTTTGTTTCGGTTTCGGACTCCCTAATTCCGATGTTGTATTCGGTTTTCCGGTTTCCGTACGGCCGATACATATTAATTAGATAGCGCCTGTAAAAATCGCGATTTGAAATTCGTTTCCAACAATCGTCCGCGTTAGGACATAGGCCGGCGGTTCCCCCCACTGGCGGTCCATGAGGGGGGAACTCGTCTCGACGCGCGGTTTCGAACAATATTTGCCCGCGACATTTACCGTATCGCCGATTTACAACGGAAATAAACGGTAGAGGGCAAATGATCCGCGGCGGTGGACAATTTACGAAAATTCGTCCGCGTCTATAGTGTCGCTTTGAGAACCACTGACTTAGGCGAACGGAAATTCGACAATATTGCGAGGACGCTATCGGCGCTGCGCGGTGTGTACTCCATATAGTCGTCCGGGCGGCGACACGTGTAATAATTACTAGTTCCGCCGATAACGGGGAAAATATTTTTATTTATAACGTTTCGCGGTATACCACGGAATACGTATTGAAAAAATACCCCTAGAGTTATTTATCGATCGCCGTCTGTCTTAAATTCGTCGTCCCCGTAATACGTTCTCGTCACAGCGGGACGGCCGACGTTATTATTGTATATTCCCCGTTGGCGGGACCTTCACGACGATTTGAATTTTGTATTCGATTTCGGAAAACCGGTTCGTCGCGATTAAAATATTCCGTTTCCAATTTTACCTACCGTCGCATAATTTTGACTAGTAAATGGCCGAATTAATCGACCGGGCGAAGTGTCGAAACCGGATTCTAGTTAACTTCTCGATTCGATTAATTCGTAAGACAATTTTGTTTTTAATTTTTATAATTTTCAACTCGTCCGTTCCGTATATTTTTCGTTTGTTTCCGATCAAACAACAAATAGCGGCGTTTCTGTTCTATATGGCTATTAACGTCGACGATTGGTTGCCGGAGTCGGGAAAACCAAATCTGAAAATGATAACGACCGTCATTTTCGCTCTGAACTTTCTGTCGGCAACACAGGACGTGGCCGTGGACGGCTGGTCGTTGACGATGTTAAAGAAGTGAACAACACATTTACCGGATTTTCAATCGGACGAGGAACGCGAACCGTGTAGAATTTTCGTTACAGGAAGAACGTGAATTACGCCTCCGTGTGCAGCACGGTCGGCGTATCGTCCGGAATGTTCGTGGGTTTCATTTGCTTCATTCTGCTGGTGTCGGAGAAATTCAACGTGAAATATTTCGGCGCTACGGCCGGCGCGGGAGGCTTGGTGTCCATGAAAAGTACGAACGACAGACCGCGGACGGATGTAGCGTAACGAAATCGATCGGCCAACGACGGAATACGCGTTGTTTCTGTTGTATTTCGACCATTTTCGCGGTCATTTCGCCCGACCTTGTTGCGTTAATTAGCGTATTCCCGTCCGATTTCGTAACCCTCGCCGTTATCGTACCGACGGGACGAGAAACGCTTATATTTGTCGACAGATTTTCTTTATTTTTGGGTGGCCATCGTGTGTACAACGACCGTGGCGGCCGTTTTGAGGACAGAGACGGATAACCGACTGGACGACGGTTACGAAGGCGCTAGCGTTCTGCGTACGTACCAACTGTTGTGGGGCATTTTGAAGCTATCCCGCGTTCGAATATTGGCGACGGCTTTACTGACGGCTAGGGTGAGTACGCGTGGCGAACAAATAGCGTTTTGCCGACAGCTCGACGAAAAAATCCGCGGCGTTTTTTTAAACATTCGCAGTTCGGGTTCATCGCTACGGATTCTATATCGCACCTGAAGCTGATCGACGCCGGTGTATCCAAAGACAACCTGATGCTAATAAACACGGTAATGTTCGCGGTGAAATTCGTCGCGTCGTTTTCGATATTCAAATACATCGCCGGCTCGAAACCGATGAGTTATTATTTCAAAATGGTTCCCATCAGGTAAATCGCCCAAGATAAATCGATTAGTACGCGTAATTATTACCGTGTACGAGAACGTATAACCTAAAAACATTCGTAAAATACGCGAATACGCGTTCGATTCGTCGCCATATTTTCAAATAGGAACTCGGAAACCGTATTTATGCACACTATATTTCGGTCTTTTCGTAAATACGACAAATTGTCGCGATAGCGAATTTCGGTAAATTTTATCGATTACGATAACGGTACGCTCTTTCGGAATAGCGAAATTCTCCATTTTCGTTCGAAACACTCGAATTCACGAAAGTACACTATCCGAATCTCGTTATTAAATTAATACGAAAAACGCGAGTCGAAATTCTCTAATTGGCGTCGAAATAATGAAAAATAGAACTCCCGACGTTTTATAGTCTTTTTAGTTTTTTAGTCGTCGATATTACTGCGTTCGTTTTATCGAACGGTATTTAACGATACCGTAATAATCGACGTTGCCGGTACCGTTCCCAATATAACAGTTTCGTAAAACGATTTCGAAAAAATGTACTTGTTAACGTAATTTTATCGCGAAATTCGTTAACGCACGATGTTTTAAAAATACCTTCGAAATTATGAGTAAAGCTTACACGGGCAAACAGCGGCGTACGCGATATCGAACATTGTCGAAACCGCTTACGTACACACGCCCATAACGAAATGTTACAGATTATGTTTGTGCGTTATTTACGCCGCGTTGTTATATTACACTCCGACATTGATAGGCTACCACGGCAGCATTTTCGGAGCGTCGATATATTATTATTATTTGTTGTTGGGATCCGTGATTATGGCGAACGAGGTTTGTATTATTCGTACACCCCCCGGGCCGTTGATCCGAGAATCGTTTTTTTCGTTTTTTTTTTTTTTTGTTTTTTTTGGTCGACAGATTTTCAACACGTTCATGATGATGACCATAACGGCTTTCTTTTGTCAAATTAGCGACCCCCGTTTTGGCGGCCTGTACATGACGCTGTACAACACGTTCTTCTTCTCGGGATGGTTGGTACCGAACACGTTCGCTTTGAAAATGGTCGACGTGCTAACGATGGCCGATCGGTGTTCGACGAACCCCCGAAACGATTGTTCAACGTCCGATTTGAGAAACGTGAGTGGTTCACGAATATCGAAAAGGTCCCGCCCTTGGGCGACCGTTCGGCGTCGTAATTTGTTCTCGCCCGTTTTGGTCGGAGAACGACGAACGACGAATTCGCGCTAATTTATTAATTCTTTCGCGGGGCGTTTTTCGTTCCGTTTAATAAACGTTCGTTTCATACACACACAGTTGTGCAAAACGGACCGAGGGACCTGCGAGACACCCATGGACGGATACTATATAGCGGTGTTCGTGTGCATAACGTTCGGGTTCGTTTGGTACTTCGTTTTCCGAAATGTCATAAAATCCTACCAATCGTTGAGCCTCGACCATTGGACGATGAATGCGAAGAGACGATCGGATATCGAAGGCTCCGACGTAATGAAAGAATCGTTCCTCAGATTGTGTCCGACGTGACGTTGTAAAATAAACAACGAACGTATCGCGTTTTATAAACTCTCGAAATGCGTTTACGTCGTTTCATGCGCGAACAACGAGTACGCTATTGCCGTCAATAAAAACGCGGAAACGAAGCGAATGTTTATTTATTACCGCAGTCCGATCGATTGGAAATCGATCGACAACCGTTTTGGGACGATCGCGGCAGTTACGGTGCGCTCGTGCCGTGTGAAGAACAACTTCTAAAAAATGTTCGTTCAATCGTCGATTATGACGTTGTGACGGTTTGACGGGTCGCCTGGTCCCGAGTACTAATTCGTACTCGTTGTTCTCGACCGTCCGTCGCGGAGGTATTATTATTATACGGTTTGTACGTCGTCGTTGATCGATCTACGGGCGATCACTGCTAGGCCCGAATTCGAGCTATTTTTATAATTCCAAACTCGAACGAGCCAAACGCCGAGATGACGCGTGTACTAACGTCCACGAATCCGGGACGACAAAATTTACAACATGGCCGCCTAGAGACGATTATCGATCGCGCGCTTGTAACGCTTTCCACGTCAAGCGCGTCGCGTTCGGTGTGAAAAACGTTTACGCCGCCAAGCTGGGTCGGTCGTGATGTACGAGCGAGAAGGTCGCGGCGCGCGCTTTCGGTAAACCGGTTTCGGATTGTTCGACGACCGTTTTTTGTTTTTTATATTCCCGCCGTACTTGGAAACGTTCCCAACCGTCCGTTGCTCGCGCCGCTAAACGCCCGAATTGTTCGTTCGCACGCGTTACGGAAACGTTTCTCGTTTTTGGGACGAGGCCACACGTTTTTAAACCGACGCTGCCTCTTCCCCCTTCCACAACACGCTAATAACGATAAATAATGAATATACGACAGCGTGCGTCGTCGTGATTCGTCGGAGGAGACGGACGCGAGCTAAATATGGCCGCCGGAGGTTAGTCTCTGTACTGCCATAAAGTGGGAGATACCGCCTCACCCTATCCGCGGCCGCTTCTTTTTTATTTCCGTCTCCCCGTTACGGGGGGGGAGGAGGGAGATGACGACCACACGGGCGGTGATTGTTAGTCGGACGAACGTACGAAGCGAAACGAATAGCGAACAGCAGTACGGCCGCGTGCAAGCGCGAAAAAAAATTGTACAAACGGTTGTTACCTACCCTGTACACGTGCCTTACGTTATGTGTTATCAGCGGCGCGAAAATACCGACGATTATTCCGTGTCGTTCGATTTTCAAATGTTCGTAAAACCACGCGCTACTCGCTGCTACTCTAGTTTTTGAGCGTTTGAAACATGTTTTATTTATAACCGCGGTTTGCGGATTTTACTAGATTTCTTTCTATATCACGTCGCGTATCACTGGTGTCGTTTTCATTTGTGAGACGTTTAATAAAACGTACGATAAATGTTCAGAGCGTCGTCGCGTACGTTTCCTCTCTATCTTTATTGGCACGAACGCGTTTGCGCTTGGTACGACACTCGCAGCGGTGCCGAGAACGGCTCGCCCGCTTTTGCGACACATTTCTTGTTATGTATTTAACGTACAAATAAACAATACGAATCAAACGTGATTACGGGTAAGATAGTTACTGCGACAATAATGTTACGTTCGCTCGTGTTTTTCGCGTAGTAAAAATGTATATTCGATTAAAAATACGCGTTTTCGTCGCGGATTTTCAAACGAATTAGAATTAGCTTGCGAAAGAACGTTCGCCCAGAAACGTTCCGGATTCGATATACGCGTTGAATTAATCTACGACAACGCCGTGACCTGGTCCGCAAAAATAACGAGCGACGCGAAATAAATAAGCGACAAAAATCGGTACGATTTCTTCCCAACTGGGCGGTGACTATATTTATTGTTTATTTTATTCTCCCAAATGTGATCAGTTCTTCACACCGGGGCCACTTCGCTATTGTATTATTCGCTTCGTGTCACTGCGCCGTACAAATATATTTATTATTATTACAGTTATTTATTATTATTATAACGGCGGCGTAACTTCTTTATATTTAATACTCTATACGCCGTACGTGATACCCACACGCGCGCTTATATATTTTTGTGTCGCCTTCCCACCACTCACAAAACACTTTTCAACAACACACTACTACGGGCGTGACTACACCGACAAACGCCGCCCCGTGTGTCTCGCCTACACCGTTTATAACCAAATTTCATACGACGAGAAGTGTAAAGAGGAGGAGTAGTATTATACTTGGGGGACACGTTTAATACGCTTATTATTCCCTATTATTATTGGAACGCGCGTCCGTCGCGTTTATTTATTTAATTCGACGGGTCCTTTTTTTTTGTATCGGTAAATAGAAACGGTTTACAATTAATCGGTTTACGTTAACGACGACACTCGCCAGTAATTACGTTATAACCGTTAAAAGAAGTATTTAATTAAAGGTATTTACGTGCACCGACGTTCGTCCGAAATCGTCGCCAGCCGGTATTCGATGGCGTACTTCGGTGTTTAGCGTTCGTCACTGGCACGTCGCGAGATTGCGCTCCGGGGTTGCCGACCGGATCTGGTCCCGCCTGTTGTATTGTACTCGTCGCACCCAGGGCGACGCGAACGGGACCCGTCGCCGCCGATTCATTCGTCTTTCGGTAAAACCGTGCGCGCCGAACAACACATCGATCACCAGCCTAACAAGTCGGCGCTGCGTTTACGTCGTTCATTTATACCGGAGCCCGGCGTTTCCGACGCGAATTTTTAATTTTCCGTAGTTATTTGCGTTATAACTGTGATAACGTAACTCGTGATAACCGCGTTTATGTTCACGTTTTATCGTTAAACGTGCGCGGAGCGTATCCGCGTTTCGTTTAAAAAAAAAACCATGGCCGTGTCGCGGGACACGCGTTTGGAAAAAAGTCCCTTTTTCGTGTTTATAATAATTTCCTAATTATGCTATAATTTTTCACGATTTTTAACGTTAATTTTATAAAGATATCGCAATAAATAAGTTATATCGAGGTTATATTGTAACGTCAGATCTCTCTATTTGTGCGCCTCGATGATTTCGTTCCTCTTTAGGACACTTGTGAAAATTGTTATTTTTTGCCTATCTTGCTTCCCCTTCGAGATATCGCGTTTTTTCATTTTCTTGAAGTTACGTTGTCGTAAAATAATTTCGGAATCGATTCCGAACGATTAAAACTATTTTCTTATTACGCTATATGTTTTTCTCTGATGGTTAAATGAATAAAATACTAATAATTACCTTGTATTGATTATGGTGTTACGTACGGATAATGTAAGAATACCCTAAATATACATACACAATGTATAGATAGGCCGCGCTGGGCCAAAACATATATGTTGACGCCGTGGCTCGTATATACCTATATTTTCTACTGATTCGTTCTCTGCATGCACACGCGGCGCGGCATATCTATACATGTATATATGTATATACATAGTCGGTAGGATATATATTTTTTATTCTCTCGCTTTTTCATAACGCTTTTTCGTAACGTAACATATTTTCTCGACTAGTTCCCCGCGCCAAATATTTCCGTAGGTCGGGAGGAGGAGAACTAATTTTGCGTGTTTCAATCGGGAACCGCCGCTGTTCGCGCGTTAATTTGCCGGCCCGACTTCGGTCGATAGGGGGGGACTGACGACGACGAAAATTTCGTAAAAAGAAAGTCCGTCGCGTTGACGACGCGTGTACCTACCTCGCAACAGCGAACGCGCGTTGTTTATTATTCCGGTACGCCGTCACGAATCGCGCGTGGCACACGAACAGGGGACGTTTCGCGTAAAATGCTACGGTCGAACGGCTAGGACGCGTAACGAATTTCGTGGACGGGCGAGTTGTACGGAAATGAATACACCGGCCGCCGCCGACGATGCACCGCGAAACGAGTCTGTTTCGTCCACGCGGACGAGTCAACGGCAGGTGGTCGACCCGCCGAATCTAGACGGCGACTGGATACATTTCCATTTGTTGACGATACTGTACATTCTGCAAGGTTTCCCGTCGGCCCTGTCCGAGTGTCTGCCGATCTTTTTACAGGACACCGTCACGCTCACGTACACGGACCAAGTGAGTAGTTGGTGTGGAATTTAGAAATTCAACGAATCGGAATTGTGTGAAACATTTTCGAAGACGACGAACGAACCGAGCACGTCGGCCATTCCGACGTCACTAACTTAACGCGTCGACGATACGCCAAAAAAAAAACAAAAATTAACTAGTTAATACACGCCGTCGTCTGTACGTATTTGTAACGATTTTAGGCTCTGTTAAGTTTGGCGATGTGGCCCACTTGCACAAAACCGTTATGGGCCCCGCTGGTGGACTCGTTCTACGTGCACCGGATAGGCAGACGGAAGTGTTGGGTTTTACCTATTGTGCTACTCATGGGTACGTCCAAACACCGTCGGCTTACGTATCGGCGCTATCCGCGCGCGCGTCGTGAAGTCGCGACCAACCGCGAAGCCGCGTTTGAAACGACCGAAACGTTGCCGGACGTTACGGATTTCCAAACCCGACGGGGGTTTTTACTTTTCTTTACGTGCATCTCGTAACGTCCGTACAGGATTTATGTTCCTGTTGTTCTCCTATTACTTCGACGAATGGATCCCCAAGAACGGCGAACCCAACCTCAAGATGATAATAGCCATGATTTTCGGTTTAAACATGTTGTCCACGATCGAAGACATCGTCGTCGACGCGTGGTCGTTGACGATTTTCAAACGGTACGACACTTTCTAACCCTATAGCTTATAACGGGGCGATTTCCCTAGCGCGGTCTAGCCGCTTGTTGTCCGTATTCTTATTCCGTGCTTCGTATTCGCTCGCGTTTTATTTCACGTCCGTTCGTGGAATATGTGCGGAACATTTTTAAAACGATATTTCTCCCCGTCCCCACATCGCTATACGCCCCTTAAACGAACGCGCGCAACTTTGAACCGAGAATATCGACTACGCCGTAAAACCGTCACCCCCGCCTATAATATTATGTAACGGTTTATAAGTACGCGTTTTTCTTGCGGTTTTTTCCCCACAGGAAGAACAGGATTTACGCGCCGATTTGCAATGTCCTCGGATTACAGATAGGGATGTGTCTGTGTTACATTAGTATAAACGGAATCGACGGAGAGATTATATCCATAAAAAGTACGGAAATTCGATCTAATTGTATACTAAATCGTCGTTAATAGTAGAATAACACGGTCACGGACGTTCTAAAATTACGAAAATCGTATCACCGACGTTTCATTCCGTACGTCCGAAATATTTGGAATTTATAAAAACGCCCAGGTAGTGGCCGTTTCCCGAAAAAGTATTCGAAATTATATTATTATTTTTTCATCTACGTCTATCTACAAACTTTTCCGCTCCCGTCTCGTCCAAACCCACTGTGATGCACGCCCTCAACTTCGATAATATTCCGGGACTTGAGAGAAATTTGTGTAAAGACTAAGCCCGATAGTATCAAAAAATTAAAAATCGCGTCAAAAAGTGTTACTGTAAATTTTTTATCGCGTTCAACGCGACAAAAATGATAACGCCTCACTTGGTGGGTTATATTCTAAAAAAGATATTAAAAAAAAGGTTTCTTAATTTACGTACGTAAACGTACACGGTATGATTTTTTGTAGATTCTTTCGTTTGTTATTTCATCACGGCCCTTGTCATCACGATATTAATCGGAACGTATCAAAAAGAAAATGATTGCAGATTGGAAAGTGGTTACGTAAAGATCAGCGTTTTCCAAAATTACAAACTTGAATGGGACATTATAAAGTCGCCTCGTATTCGAATACTGGCCGTAATTTTGTTGACGTCAACGGTGAAAACATTACTTAGCCTTACCAATAGTATCGTATTACCTACGCCATAATATTCGGTTAATTTATTTCTTTCGTTTCGGAAGAAACGTTTTTTTTTCCATATTTCTATAATTCCTTTACGAACACGCGCGTTTTATTTTCGTCATTCTAGATCGGGTTTTCCGCCGTCGATAACATCTTTTTTTTAAAACTAATCGACGACGGTTTATCCAGTCACACGATTTTTCCCATCATATTGGTGATCACCGTGATGAAAGCGATACTGCCAGTTTTCGTCAAAACATACGTTATGAGCCCGGAACCGATGACGTATTATCTCAAAACAACGCCCGTAAGGTACGCGCAATTTTAAAAAAACCGTGGAACTACGGAATACATCCCGAAATACGTAGCGTACTGTATTCGATACTCGGACGTTTTGTGTTTTTCAATCGTTACACTTCCGGGGTACGATATAAACGTAGTTTTAATTCGATTTTGACTATAAAAAAAACCGAAATCGAAAAACGATTAATTTTATTCCAAATCGAAATAGGCGTTTTGTAAATTATATAGCGTTTAAAAAAATGTCGGCGTACAACGTAATTGTTGTCGTCAATTTTTTTTTAACAATTTTTCGAGTTCGTCTAAATTCAAACACAAATCGACGTCGTTAAATAGAACGCAATCGATGTACGCTAACGGAACGACTAGACTCATTTTGCCGACCGGCCGGGTGCGTTCTCTCGTCCTGGCCCGTTGTACACTACCGATGAAAGTACTTCACGTAGTCGACCGATCTGTTTAATAAAAATTTCCGATATCAAAATTGTTTTGAGAACAAATGTAAATTAACGATTCGTTCATTTTCAAATGTGAACATTAAAAAAAAAAATTAAATAAACCAAAATACGACGATTTGTAGAACGCTGTTGTGCTAGTAATTGTTACGAAAATACGAAACGAAATAACTTAAAGGGAATATTAAATACGACAAAAGTTATTAAGTTTTTGTACATGGACCGTACTGTAGCATAACGTAACACGCGTGCAAATTGAAACGAGTGTTTCTAATTGATTATGTAAAATGCGAATTTTCGATATTATCACGTCGAGTGAACTTTGATTTAGTAACTTTATTATTATACGTTTCAGACTAATATGGAGTATTTTGTACACTTGGTTAATTTTTTTCACGCCTCGTTTCACACACAAAAACGGACATTTTCGATTGCCGATACATTTTTATTTTACAATTTTAATTATATGTATTATATACGAGGTGAGTGGACTAACATATATATATCCGTTTTAAATTATATTTAATTAAAAGGGACGGATTGCCGAACGCGTTTCAAAATGACCCTTTCAGAGTGTTCCGAGCGCGTCCCAATCTAAAAATAGTAATTTTTTACGTCCGAGCGTGTCCCAAAAACTGTTTAGCGTTACTCAGGACGCGCGTCAATAAGAAGCGAACCGCATCGCGACCTACACTTTTTTTTTTAAGCTTTTTGCATATTACGGAAAAAGTAAAATAAACACGTTGAAAATGCTCGTACAAACACGGAAAAAAACAACCGACGTTTAATATGACGAAAAATAATTCCATTATTTCGGCCAATAAGTCTATACATAATACGTTTCAGTATTGTGAATTGGAGGAAGGAGTGGCTGATGTGCGTCCGGTTTAATAATAATACAAATTATTGAAAATAAGTCGCGGACGTCTTTGAGCTTACGAAAAAGATAAAAATGTGACGTGTTGATCACGTGTTATCCCCGAATAAACAACAGTGATAATTTAAAGTCAAAATAACTTAAATCGTTAATTATCGATTCGACGAATGAAAATACTTTTAAAAATTAAAACGCGTTTTTTCTACGCGTAAATTGCGAACCGCGGAAATCGAAAACGATAAATAATAAGAATTATTTATTATGATAAATAATAAGTTATCTCTTTCCGACTCTTTTGCCTATCGATGACGAAAGTATAATTTATTGAGCACCGACCATTTTTTTGTTTGTACGTAGCTCATAACGTCGTTCATGCTGTTGATGATGTACGCTTTTTTCTGTCGGCTGAGCGACCCTCGATTTGGCGGAACGTACATGACGTTATTTAACACGTTTTATCATTTGGGAGAAACTATATGGTCCACTGTTATTCTGAAATTAACAGCTATATTGACTTTTTACATATGCTCGAAGGACAATCAAAACGACTGTTCCACGCCGGCTTTGCACAAAGTATTATAAATACTCGTTTAAACGAATTTCGTACTCGCGATAACCTAACGGTGGCGGTGCAAGTTGCGCACGCGATCGTGGCCGGTCGCCTACGGGAGAACAATCGTCGTACCCGTTTAAGTATAGCGATTCATTTCCGTTGTCGTATTTTTAAAATTCGTTTCAAACAAAAATGCGTATTACGTGTATATTAAATACGACAGCTGCTTCATATTAATAACCGACCAGGGCGATTAGGGGTATTATAAAACGGAATTATCCGCGGGTGCCGATTGATTTATATTACTCACAGTTTCGAGTATAGACGCTAAAAGCTACCGATTATTATTCGTTAAAGATTTCCGTACACGACGACGCTATCGAGTCAGCATTATAACTTCGCACCTGGTCGGCCTATACTTTCTGTTGCTCCAGTTAGGTCCGCGCGTCTAGCGTTGTGAACACGGTCAGGTGTCTCGGCTAGTTTTCCGAAAACCGTTCCCAATCGTTGTTACCGCTTTACGTTATTCTTTCGACAAAACGCGTTCCACTCACACCAGACGAGAACCGGGCCGAAAATCGATACCGATTCGTCGTTTACCCAAGCGCGTAATTCCCTACGGTCTCGACGATCATACGGCGGACCAATCCCGTTCCAGCAATGCGAATCGATCGGCGGACACTGCCACGTCCGTTTGGACGGGTACTACGTCACGTCGTTCGTGTGCATGGTAATCGGGTTCATTTGGTACGGCGGCTTCAAGAACATCATAAAGGAATTCGAATCGTTGAATCCCGCTTCTGACTGGACGGTTGGCTCGTTCCACGCCGAAAACGCGAACTGACCGACAGCCGTCTACGCGATTACCAAATGTGTTACGTATGTAAATACTCGTCCTTGTACGTTAATAGACCCGCGTTTTAGTGAAATATATGTACACGCGCGCCCATACGTCACACAATGTACCGAAAGTATCCGACGACCTTCGTCCGGTATTCCGGCGCCGGTCTTACGCGTCGTCGTCCGACTCCTCCGAAGTAATATCCGTTCGACAAACACGCTCTCATCGGCGCTTCCGCGTCCCAAAGCGACGACCATTGGTGAGATGGGCGTGGCTGGCTACCCTTTTTTTTACACTAGTCTCGTAAAGTATACCCGACCGCGGTATTTGAGCGCGCACGACCGACGAGCTAACGCGAGACTAGTCTACTTATCCAATCGCACGAACACGAAAACTTCGTTGTCCGTATAAATAATACGTACGTTCGCGACGCGACAATGTGCGGCGGTACACGTTCGTGCGTGCGCGCCGCACGTGTCAGGGACGTTGAGGCCGGAGACGTTTCGGTGGTTCCGACGTACTCGCCGTTTATGATTAAACGACCCGAAAACGGATTCGAATTCGTCGTGAATTCTGCTCGAGACGGTCGGCTTACTGCCATGCACTTTTCGTCTTTACCTTAACTTTAGAAACGGCATCGATAGTTTTCGATCGATTAATTTGGAAAGGGATAGGGGGTGTATACTTCGAATAGATTTCCCGATGGATCTGTTTTCGGATTTCTTATCGCGCCACTCGAATCGGAAGCGAAACGCGTCTACTAAATTACCGTAACGTTTCGCGTATGTTTGACAGACCGCTTCCGAAGTGGACGGCGAACAGGCGGGACTCATATTCGTCGGACGGTGTGTTTCCGAATGGCCGGCCGCGATTCCACGCGACGTTATTGTCATTCGCTCGTGTCGCTCGCTATACGAAAACACGCGTAGAAATGTTATTTCGCCGAACGAATAAAACAAGTTATAAAACAGGTGACCACGCCGTGTGTCGGTCATATCGCGCGATGAATATTCGCGCTTGATAAACAATTTACGAACGTACCTAATCGCGCGCGGTACGATAATTATACTTCGTCTTATTGAGGACGAAAACAATTCGTTCTCGTTACGGTCGCGTCGAAACGGACTAATTAGAACCAACCGTAAAGTCGATAAACGCGATTCGTATCGGAAATAATTATTTCGTAATTCGACCGTCGGTGGATCGAAAAAAACAACAATTATCGTAGGGTATCGGTTAGTGCGCTCGCGCTAAGCGCGTTTCCACCGTACATTTGTTTCCGAGACGCGCGTGCGAGCGTTCGCGTACGTACGTGATCCGTTGTAGCGTTGTACCCCTAGCGGACGGTACGGCGCGACCACCGAACCGAATCTGAAGGGAGACTGAACATTTTCCTTACGACGTACACGATGCAAAGGGGGTTCGGCGTTTCCGCGGATTTACCGACGACAATTTTCCAAAGCCAAATCAACCATCCAAGACCAGGTAATCGCGTAACATCCGTGGACGGTTATTACGCCGAAATGGTCGTCGGCTTGATATGGTACGGCGTACTACTCAAAAGCGAATTTCCGATCGTACGGCCATCTTCCCATTGGCCGGTGAACGTGAAACAGTATCCGCGGACGCTGAAGAAGCGAACGACACGACGGGATAATGTTAATAAATACCGTACGGATTGTTGAACAATACTCGGTAACGTTATTTTTCGAAAACGTGTTTTTTTTTTTTTTTGTAATTCGTTTTGAACGGTGTAAAACGATCGATTTTGTAAACGCTTTTATTTAAATAACGGATCTTAAATCTCCCTGTGGCGTGCGAGTTACCTGAGAACAGAGGGGAAAACGGATACGCGTGTTCGTAAACGCGATATCCGCGAATAATACGCGCGAACCGACGGCTTTTTAAGAGTAAACGTAAAAAAAAGCTCGAGCGTTCTGAACGAGGTTAATAGCGAACGTTTCTGCTGATCGGACGACGCCGAATCGCGCGTATAATAATAATAATAATAATAATAATAGGCGTCGAGTAATGAGAACGGAGGTGGCAGACTACGAAACGGCCCGCGCGCCAACACGATTAGTCGACCGTGACCGCGGTATAACGGTAACCGGCGAGAAAAGCGAAACGATTGTGCGTAACGATTATCTAAACGGGCGGTTTTACTTTTCGAAAATACGTAATCGGCAACCAACACGGGCGTACCAACTCGGGGATAAGAAAATCGTTTCTTCCCCCCGCCGATGGCGTTTAACTATCGTACGTCTCGACTTTTTCTATCCTCGAGTGTTCTGACCCAGATATAGGTTTACGTTTACCTATATGTTTATTAAACGGGCGTACGAACTATTCGTAATATTTATAATACGAAATATTCGATATCGACGGTTTTAACGTGCGAACAATAACGTTACAGAATGTTGCGTAATATATATATATATATATATATATATATATGTATTAAATACACAGCTAACGCGCAAGAATATTACTATAATAATTATAATGGTATAGGCCAATTTTACAAAAATATTACGTAATGGACCGGTTTATGACGGTATTTTCGAAGTACCGCTTTTTGTGTTTTTTTCCCCCCCACTATCGACTCGTAAACGCGATTTGTGATTAATGACAATTAAACAAAACAATTTTCTGCCGCGTTCGCGTAAAAAAAACACATGTGTGTGTGTGTGTGTGTGTGTGTGTGTGTGTATGTATATACACGCGCGCGTATGATATACCGGAAACCTTGAAACCGCACGTTTTATTGAAAGCGATATATTTTTAACGTCGTTGTGTAAAACTTACAATACAGATTACGCGTGTTAGGTCAGGAATTGCTGATAAAATGTTATTATATACAGAATGTCCCGCGGAGACGCGACGAACGGCGCGATGTCTTTTGACATTTTACCCGAATAACCGTTGTTACGATTAATAAACGTAGCATTTTGAATTCCATTCGAATTACGAAGAAACGTCTCGCACGGATTCGTTCCGGTTTTTCTTTAAATCGGCGCGGTCGTTAAACAAATGTGTATATATATGATTTTTAGACGCGCTTCGGGCCTATAAAGGTGTTCGACTAAGTTCGTCCAATTTTTAAACGGTTTTACGTTCGTTCAAATTCGAAAAATTGTCCAAAATAAATCCAATAATGGTTACACGTCGAAACGAGCATTTTAGCCGACCGTACGGGGAATTGACGTATTCGTAACCCTTACAGGATTTTGGAAAATCGACGTTTCCGTTAAACGTATCTATAAACGCGGATTTGGTTTTTTCTTTTTTAAAAATAAAAATATGTGTTGCTCGGACGATTTCGGCGGCCCGGCATCGCGTCTAGTCGGCACTTTATTTCACACGATCCTCCCGATAGGTTCGTAAAAACAATACGAAAAAAAGCGACGAAACGAAATGGCGATAATACGACGGCGTTTCGCATTTTTTCGTTTTTTAAAGCCCGCGGGTAATAAATAGAAGCGCGGACGCGCGCGATATTCGAACGATATTTATCGTAATAAACGAAGTCGACTAATCGTCGGTTTTCAATAAACGAGATCGGCTAATCGAACCGACGCCCGTATTTGGTTCGTCACTGATTTTCAGTAAAACACGATACTATTGGCGGGCCTCCGGGTGCCCCCCGGCGATTATTATCGTAAACGAAGACAACGGGAAAACAATTACGTTCGTCGGACCTCCGCGGAACGCCCTGTATGTATATATATATATATATATATATATATATATATTTTGTACACGCGATCGTGTGTGGCGCGAATATCATAAATACTTATAAGAGAGACCAGCCCGTAACGAATCCGTCAGTTTTCATATCGCAGTGGTTAGTGTCGCGCGCGTTCCATCGGCGTGATGATCCGCGGACGTTTCTGACACGCGTTTGTTGTCGGTCGGTGGACGTCGTAGCGGAATTGCCGACGGGCGACGACTCCAAATGGACGAGGACAATTTCGCGATCCGTCCCGCGGTCTCGGCCAAGCCCAATCTGAAGGGCGACTGGTCCAACTTTCTGTTGCTGATACTGTTGTACACGATGCAAGGTCTGCCGTTCGGCCTGGCCGTCGCTTTCCCGATCATTTTCCAGAGCAAAAAAATCGTGTCCTATCACGAACAAGTACGTTTTGGCCGTCGGCCCGCCAAGGATAATATATTTTAATACATATATATATATAACGATAATTCTCGTCAATTACCTCCGACTTTTTCCGTTCGTGAACGTCGTACGTATTAATTTGGCGGAGAACAAACGAACGGGTAACAGGTAAGCGACCCGTGAACGATGTCGGTTCACCCAAGTGGGGAGGGAGAATTTCGAGTCTACGTTATTGTTATTTCGAATTCGAGAACGATCGATAACGTTGTGTTCGAATTACGACTAACGAACGGACTATACTATAATAACGATTCGCTCACGACATTTCGCAAACGCTCGTAAAACGATTTTTATTTAAAACGGATTTTTACGAATTTCGAAATTTACGTAAGGAAATAAATCTTTAATTTGCTATTCGATTTCGACACGAAAGTTGTCCCTGTTGAAAATTATCAAAACGCGTCGCGATTTTACCCAAAATTGAAAACAAATTTTAACCGTCGAAGTTTTATTAGAAAAACACGTATCTTCGATTAAATTTTCGAACCTCCGATCGTACAATCGAGAATTTCGTCGATTTTTAAATATAAAAAAAAAACCGAAAATTTCGTTTCGTGTAAATCGCGTAAATCACGCGTGGCACACACATACTTATATTGCCGCGAAATTTACGCATATTATAGTAAATAAATCGAATAAGTATAATATTTCATAAATCTCGTTATTTAAAAAAAAATTGTTTTTCTTATACGTCTTCGAAGCGTACATTTTAAAAATAATACCTACGGCTCGTATATATAACAATTTTATTTTTTGAAAAACGCGTGATTGGATCAAAAGACGTATTTCAATCGTTCGCCAAAAAAAAAAAAAAAATGAAAAATCGTTGGAAAAACGGTAGCGTTACGATGTTCGAAAATCGCGTTTTTAATTATATCGTAAACGTAAAGGAAAAATGACGATAAACGAAATGTCCGTCGTTTACGCGTAATTTCAGATTTTCCAAGTATCATCTCGTACATATTTGTTCAATTTTACGTTTTTTTTTTTCTTTATAATAAGGGAATTCGAATTCGCGATAAACGAACGAGCGCTAGACAATCGTCGATAAAGTTCCGTTTATTTTTTAATCAAATACGCGTATCGGTATTCGCCGAGGCTGTTTTACCGACCGACGTTTAAAACGGTCGGCGTCCTTGGGTGAGGTAATGTCGAGAAATAAAAACCGAAATCGTCGGGCCGCGAAAAACGGTCCGAAATATACCGGCCGTGTGATTACGGTAAAACGAACGCGTTTGTTTTAGGCCTTTTTTAGCTTGGTCGCGTGGCCGTACAGCGCGAAAATATTATGGGCGCCGATTGTCGACTCGCTGTACGTACGACGTGTGGGCAGACGGAAATCTTGGCTGGTGCCCGTTCAATATTTAATCGGTATTTATAGATCAAATTCTCCGTACGTAGAACACATTAGTTCGGTTTACGTTTTGTTTTTTTTTCATCGGCCCGCAAGGACGCGTGACGACGACAAATGCTAAGAAGCGCGCGCCGTCTGCGTTCCGACGAACGTTTTAACGCGAACTACGTAATCAACGGCTTAACGAACGAAAATTTCGTAGATAACGTTCGAGTGTCCGTTATGAGTTCGCGCGAAACTTCGCCGCCGAGGAATACGGTCGCGCAGTTACGGGCCCCCCTCCCCACCCCTCGAAATAACGGAACGGCGCGTCGCGATTCGCGCGTACGTTTTTAACGTACACCGTCGTTCGCTTAGACGCGATTGGTTTTTACCGCGACAGTTCCCCCCCGTAAACGAAACGTACGTGAACGACGGACGATTTGTACCGGCCGTCCGCTGAAATTCGAACAAAACTCCCCGCGACCAACGTACGGGAACGTGTCGCCAGGACTAGCGTTAGGGTTTTCGGCCGAATTCGCTTTGATAGGTTCATTGTGGCTATTGTTAGGGATATTTATCCGTTTGGTCGGAACGCGGTTAGCCAGCTCGTTTAATTCCGACGTCCGCGATCGAAATGGACGGAATCGGCGCACTTTGGACGCGTACCGATTAACGATTTAACGGCCCGTATATCTCTTACGCGTACACATACACGCTCTAGGCCGAACTATTATTTCTTTCGTCCGGCAACTTCAAATTGGCGATGTTTCCCGAACGAACGAGTTTTTACGGTTTCGAAATGAATTCGAACGTTTAATGGACGCCGTACGTCGAAACCGATCGACGAAACGTACGTAATTAACCGAAACAATTGTTTCGCCTACCGGAAATCCTTGCGCCCCGTTGATTGAATCGATAATGTATACATCTATATGCGCGCGCGCGCGCGTAATTTCGACGAATTTAACGAAACGCCGCGGAATGTTGACGGTCACAGGAGCGTCGTTGTTTTACACGGCCGCCCACGTCGAGGACTGGTTACCCGAGACGGGCCAACCGAACGTCAGAGCTCTGGTGATCGCGTTTTGCGTCGTCAGCTTCTTGTCCGCCACGCAAGACATAGTCGTCGACGGTTGGGCGCTAACCATGCTGAAAAAGTAAGCTACGAGTCGTCGACCCGTTCCGATACGGGCGGGGGCCAGCTGGCCACGGTACCCGCCGGGTTTTCGAAAGGTTATTTCGGTTCGGCTTTTATATAGAATTACGAGGAAATAGGCGAAAACTTTGCGGATTTTAAATGAATAAAACTCGCGGATAACGCCGAAAGTAAGGGAGGGCGGTGAACGAAAAGGTTTCTCGCGGTCAACTTTTACGCGTCGAAAATCGGTCGAGTTACCAATAATCGGCTAAGGGGTCGCAAATTGACAGCGGCCGAGTCGGACCGCGCACGGTGTACGGTTCGTTATTTTTTACGTACAATTGTTTTTGGGCTAACGTTTTTTTTTTTTTTTGGTAAAAAACTAACGGACCGAGCGTTACGATCGTAATAAACGCATTTTAACGATAGAATTATTTTTTTGTGTTCGGACGGAAAATTGAAAAAGAAGACCAATTGGGCCCGGATTGGTCGTTCGTTACCGTGGCGGCGGGCTCGGGAATTTGGCGTACGTAATTTTCGTACGTTCGCGTTTTTAGGACGGTAACGTAATATGTCGATACGACGGGCGATTTACGGATTTACGTATACGGAGCGCGCGAGTTTTTTACGTTTCTCACATAGAGCGGCGTCCGGTTTTTGAATCACGTCGTCCGAGGGGGTGGGTGGGGGGTTATCGAATTTCTACACGCGGGTTACGTGTTTACCGTAATAATGGCGACCCGTAATCGGTTAACGGCGAATACGAAATAACCAACGTAATTTCGCAGGAACAACGTGGGCCACGCGTCCACGTGCAACGGGGCGGGCTTAGCGTTGGGCGTGATCGTCAGCGCCTTCTGTACCGTAATGCTCACGTCCGAAGACTTCTGCAACGGGTACTTGCGGTTCGGACACGGCGCCGGAGCGTTGTTCACCGTCAAAAGTGAGTGCGGAATAATCGTTCGCAGTACCCGTCGTTGGTCGTAGCCCCCGACCCGCCGCATAGCGGACACATTTCGGTATCGGTATGTCGCGCCCGCCGTCAACCACGCGCCAAGTAAATCGTTTCCGTCTCGTCCGACTGCCGACTGCGGGTCGCCGAAACGACATTTCTACCCCTCCGTTTCGTTCTATTATCGCCTGGCGCGATTTTCGGCGCCGAAAAGCGGCCGTAGAATGATTGCACTCTCTCGGTCTTCGTTTATTTTCAGGTTATTTGTATTTTTTGAGCGTCGCGTTCGTGTCGGTAACAACGCTAATTGCCGTATTCAAAACGGATAAGGACAACCCACTGGACGACGGGCTGCCTCGCGTCAACATCGACGTCGTTCGAAATTATAAACTGCTCTGGGACGTTTCGAAGCTGCCTAGTGTTCGCGTGTTGGCATTAGCCTTGATTACCATGAAGGTAAATACATAGTTTGCCGTCGCGTAAACGACTACTGTTTACATATTTTTCGGGGAACGATTATTCATTATTAACGATTACGTTTTTTCTTTTTTAAATCGATTTTTTTCCGTTGTACTCGGCAAAATACGCTTTTCTTCGATACGAATTCCTTTCGTGTACGCGTTTTTAGTTAGACGGCTAAATTGCGCGATAAATAATCGTTTTTTAACACGGCGATCGTTTCCGACGTATTGTCGAAACGCGCGAAACATCTCGCGGCTTATGCGAGAATAAAATTGTAGACTAATTGGACGGATTTGAATAGAATTCGAAATTAGCGTCGGTCCGTTTTCTAAAAATGAAATTTCGACAATTTTTATTAAAATCGTATCGCTATCTCGGACGTCGCGTCGCTAGACGAATTAATACAAAACGATCGCTTACGACCGTCCGAAAATGGATATCCGCTTGGGTTCGACGGGTTACGAACGACAATTTCGGTATTCCACGTTAATCGGCGCGATTTTGTCTCGCAGATCGGATTCGCGGCGACCGATACCGTGTCCAAATTGAAGCTGATCGACGCCGGCGTGCCCAAAGAGCACTTAATGATGATAACGATACTGATGTACGTGGTGAAGTTGCTGACGTCCCTCGTCGCGTCCAAGTACACGTCGGGTCTGAAACCGATGAGCGCGTACATGAATTTGATGCCGATCAGGTAGACGAAATTGTCGACGTTGTACCGGTGTATCGTACGAACGTTGTCGGACAGATGTATAAATCGTCGAGCGACCGTTGCAAGACGAATGGGAACGAGCGACGTTATACGAAAACCGTCGTTGGAACATAAACGCGCCGGGATACGTTCGCGACAGTTTTAAAACGTTTTTTTTTTTTTAAAGTCTAAACGTCGGGGATTAAACGAACGTCGTTAAAAAAACAAAAATTTAGAACGCGTGTCGCTTATACCCGTTTTTCCCCAAACAAAACGGTCAAAGTTAACGATAGAATTAACTTGATAAAGTTGAGTCGATATAAGAAGAGTTGTTTTTCTTGAAATAGTTTCCTTATATTATACCGCCGTGACGTGTGTTTCAGATTGTTGTGGAATGTCGCTTACGTGGCGCTAATTTATTACACGCCGGCGTTACTGGCGAGAAACGACAAACACGTCTCGACGTACTATTACTACTCCATTTTGGTGTTTGTAAAAACGGTTCACGAGGTTAGTAGGCGTACGAACGTGTCGCGATTTATTTCTATCCAAACCAATAATACGCGGGCCGATTTATTTTGTCGCTAATTATCCTTTTTTACTTTCATAAGAGCCGATTGTTTTCGTTACCGTGTTTCGTTAAGCTTTTGACGACCGTATTCGAAATTATAACCGCGTTCCTTATAGCCCCCGAAATGAACGTCCGACTTCGATTTTCAGACGGCGATCCGCGTTTTTTGTCTACGGCGCATCTTCGTGACGCAACCATAACAGCCACAAACCGAATTTCACGAATAATTTATAAATAAACGAATAATTCGGGCGTCGGTAATTGGTGGCCGTTTGGTAATCGAAATTTGGACAATAGTAAGTGGGGGAGGGCGAAAACGCGCGAACACGTTTATTTTCCGTAATGCGAGAATAAATTATAGCGTGGAACGTGCGAAATATGTATGTTCGTAATAAATATGAGTAAATCGTTCAGCTTAAATTCGACAACTATACACGTCTAGTTATAGTGACCTCCCCAGCTTCAGTTTAGTTACGTCGATACGCCTTAGGCGCTCAACGGACGGACATCCAATCGCGTTAATACGTTCGCCTAATATATACGAATTTCCGTAATAAAAAAAATGGAAACCCCGAACGAACGTTTGATTCTAATCGTTTATTCGCTTTCAGATTTTGTCTTACACAATGTTCCTGTTCACGATAGGGTTTTTCTCCCGGATAAGCGATTCCCGTTTCGGAGGCACGTACATGACCATGTTGTCGACCATAGCCAGTTTCGGATGGGCAATGACGAACACGCTGGCGTTGAAAATGATCGACGTGCTAACGTTTCGCGAATGTTCGAACGACGCCCATAACGATTGTTCCACGGCGCATTTGAAAGACGTACGAAAATTATATAAATCCCGTCGGTACCTGCCGAACGTAAGCCGCGATCACCAAATTAGTCTAGTGGTTCCCGGCCGGTTTATTATAAAAAAAAAAGCCTCGCGCGCGTTTCCCCGTCATCTCGATGGGACGCACGATATCGCACGGTAATCGAACTACCCGAAATTCGCGCCACCGTGTCGAAAATATATATTATCAATTACTTAGTTTCCCCTCCAAATGAAAAAAACACACGCCCGTTCGTGCGTATGCACGGACAGTTTTCCGTATCGAAGGGAGTACGACTTTCATTCGGAAACGCTCGTTAAACGAGGCTTTCCGTAGTAATGAAATTTCGAAATTGAATCTCTCGCGATAAAAATTGATTGACGCGATGACGTATAATAAAATAGGTCGATCGTAAATGAAAACGGCAATAACAGAAACGTAATCGAAATATAAAACGCTCTCGAATTATGTTCGACGCGTACCTCGATATCTTTGAACGTACGACTTTTACGTTCCATTCGAACATGTCGTTTCCGAAAATGTCAAGTGTCGGTCTCTCGGTCCGAACCATAGACCTTCTTGGACATCCCAATCGTACATCGAAACCGGCGGTACGGGACGGTAGTCAAATAAACGTTCACTCCCGCGCCGTATTGTTTCCCGCGGCGAACCGTCGGATCAAGCACGGCGTCACCTTTATTCCGTATACTGTCGACGATAATGATGATGTTTTCGACGTTACTAAACGTGGTACGATCGTTTTCGTCCTAAACGGAACGGTATCGACCGCGACACTATCTTAGTTCCAAAAACCAAGTTTCCCGTAGATTCGCCCGGCGTCCATAACGTACTCGGAATATTTCGTAGCTACGCGTGGATTTACCGCGAACGTTTCTCGCCTCCCGTCATTTACGCGCGACGACGATTCGCCCCGCCAAATTCGTTGACGCGAATATGTTTCTTTTGTTCCCGGTCAGATGTGCACAAACGCAAATGGCGATTGTATCGAAATCGTGAACGGTTACTACGTGGAAGCCGCCGTGTGTATGGCCGTTGGATTCGTTTGGTATTTCGCTTACAAAAGCGTCGTGAAAAACCTCCAAAACCGTAGCCCTTCCAACTGGTTGGTGGATTTAAGTGGGCCGAACGAACGGGAAACGACGACAATGATGGCGGCGGCGAGTCCTATGTTAGCTGGACGGTAACGTCGTCCGGATGAAAAGGCGGCTAAACAAGCTGGTGGCGAGCGGTGCGCGGGACGGCCGATTTCGGACGGAAATCCGTCGCGCGTTTCGATCGTCTTAGTTTAAGAAACGAAAAACGCGACGCTATTTATAATTGTAAAGCGAACGCGTAAACGTTATTGTTAAAATAATAATAAAAATTATCGTCTAGACCGAAATTAACAGTGTTTAGCCCTTAGGGCGATACCGTTCTTGAATGATCGACGACGTGAACGTAAATTAGGACGGCGATGTGTCACCAAGTAGAGCTGGTAAAATTTTTCAAATTTTTTAAATCGACGTTCAAATTCGTTTCGTATTATACGACGTGGGACGTTTGCGTGCAAGGAACGCGAGTGGAATTTCGAACGAATACGAGACGTATTTATTTTAAATATTCGTAATCGGTTGAAACGACGTTAACGATTAACGAACGACGAATTTTAATTAAAAAAAAAAAAAAATCGATATTTCACGTTTATCTCGTACGAAATCGCGATCGTTCGGGGCCCACGAAACCCTCGAATATTTCGTACACGTTAAACGACCTAACGGGTTTGGTGACCCGGCGAAAAGGGTGTATCGTCCTCGTATTACGCCGAAAAATTAGAAGACGGGTTATTAAAAAACAACCGCCGGATCGTAACCGAGTACTTAGGACTGGCTCGAACGGGACAAAAGTGGAATCCGTCGGACGCGAGTGCCGAAAAATGTCCGGCAGAACGAGACGAAGGCGTACGCGCGCGTAAATAGTAGCGACGAGAAAACGTTCGGCGTTCGGACGGAGCGGGGGGGGGGGATTATTAATTATTTAGCCGCCGAATTCCGAACGGATTACGCGAAGTGCGTTACAATAGGCGTGTTCGCGGGTATTCGATTTTGCGCATATTGGACGTCGTTTACGAATTCGTTACTGGACTACTAACGCTATGGAAACGATTCGACGTGTTTTTTTCGTCGTAATAAAGGCTCTTACGGCGATTACGTAATTAATTACGTTCGACCTTGAGACGAACCGTAACGGAATACGCGCGCCGTACCGTTTTCGTATAGCGGATTGTGCGCGTACGAAATAAAACCATTTCCGGTCCGCTCTGCGGTTACCGTGAACACAAATCACGGGATCGATAATAATCCGGAACGCTCGGTTTTTCAACGACGTCGATTTTCGTGCGTAGGTTCGAAAATAATTGTTTTAAATAATAATTGCGCGCGTGTTTTTTTTTTGTTTTCGTAATAACTTAATCGCGTGGGCAAGTCGTAACGGTGGACGGTAGTGGCGAACCGCTGACGTCCCGCCGAATACCCGGGCCAAGCGTGTTTATATGCTTTGGTATCGATACTTTTATTCGACGCCGGTCGGTTAAACGACAAAAAAAAAAACGTAGACTTTAAAACCGGGAACGTTGTTGAAATATAACGACGCGTCCGAGCTTATTGTATTATAAACGTTCAGCGCTTAAAAACACAAAACTCTAACCTACCGAGTACAATAGGTCACGGAATATTACGATAAAAACGAAGAAAAAACCGATAATAACGAATTCATCGTTTAATTAGTCATTTTTTTTTTTTTTTTTTATTATTTCATCGTAGCCTACGACGGGCGTTTGGAGCGAACGATTATAAATGCACATTAACGGTTTCACCGTTGTTCCGAGTGGAGCGCGTGACTCTGGCGGTCGTTCGCTGTAATCGTGAGATAATAACCGAATAGAAAATCGCGATGGAATCGCGGAGAAACGACGACGAATTCGGCGGGACGGAGGACGCGGCGGACACGGCCGAGCTGAGCAATCTGGCGGGAGACCGGTTGAACTTGTTGCTGTTGCTGTTGCTGTACGTGATGCAGGGCGTCACTTTGGGATTCTCCGTCACGGGTCTGCCCGTGATCCTGGAAAGCAAGAAAGTGGTGTCCTACGAAGACCAGGTAAACGCGAACCGTCCGAACGGGAACGATTTTTCGTAGTAGGGGTTGTCGCGTTTATCGGGGCGGCCGATTTTCGGTTCCGTCGCTGTATTTTTGTTTTTCGTCGTTACCGAAACGAACGGGGTCGTTGAACCGGTTCCGCTTTGAGCGGCCGAATTTCCGGTTTCGGGTCAAAAAAACGTGCCGTACGGACAACACAAATGTGTTGCGCGTTCAAAGTTCGAATTTCGTGCGAATCGGACGATTTACGCGTCAAAGCGTACATTCTTTTTTTTCTTTTTCGAAATTTCGTAACGGGGTCGACGCTTGTATCGTCGTTTCCGAATTCAAAAATAATAATCAAACGCTAAAATCCTTTGTCTCCGTATTTGACCCGGCACCCGAACTCGTTACCTTTCATTTTCGTCTTTTAGACGATTGATCGAAAATATTCGTTTACGTAAACGGAATTACGTGCAATTAACGAGCGCGCCGAAGGTTTTTGAACTATTCGATTTTATTTCGAAACGGTCGCTCGAAAATTTCGTACAAAATTATAATTTTACGTTTTTTTTTTTTTTAGGCTTTGTTTAGTTTAGTACTATGGCCGAATAGCGTGAAACTACTTTGGGCCCCACTGGTGGACGCGTTCTACGTGCGAAGGATAGGCAGACGAAAGTCTTGGCTACTTCCTGTCCAATACGCGATGGGTACGTAAAACGGAATCCCGCTTAGAAATTTACGGTCGATAACGGAACTGAACGTGATTAGTGCGATGGTTTACTACGATTGTGTCGCGTACGCTTGCAATATGTACGACTCCGCGCGTTAAGCCTGTTTCCAGCGGTCTATTGGTTTATTATAAAAGCGTAGTATTATTCGGTTTAACGAGTATTCCGTTGTATTCGTCGTACGTTATTGCCCGTACGAAAACCGCACGCGCAGAACAGAATGGACGAGAGAAGAACGGACGCGACAACGCGCACGTTTTTCACGAAATCGTTTTGTTTAATTGGTTTACTATACACGCGCGAGTATAAAATAAAATATACGTCACGTAAAATAATTAACGCGATAAAACAATTAGTTAAAACTCCGATAAATAACGATTTTCAAGTTCGTTAACCAATCGATTACGTTACATAATAATTATTTAACAACAATCGTACGGTTTAATTAAAGACATTAGCGTTAATAACTTATCGCGGAACGACTATTATCTTTACGGTCTAACGGTCCGTATTTGTTTTGGCTGTTCGATAAACGTTCGGGTTCACGTACGAAACGCAGTTTTAACCCTCGGGTATAAAAATGCATTCACAACCGCCTGGGTCGGGCACAGAGACCGCCGTTTTTTAGAATTTTTCCCAATATACGATTTTCGTCGATTTTTTTAAATCGAATATGGTGGTATTAGCGAGTTACGTAGAAGTTGATGAATGAAAAACAAATCGTCCAGTGACGATAAAATGAACAAAAAAAAAAAATTATCGCCCATTTGGACTATCAAAAAACGAATATATTTCATAAAAGCGTTATTTCAAGCAGACTTGCGGGATTCAATCGCGGGATTTGTCCTCTATTATTTTCATCGCGAGAATATATTAATTTGATAACACGATTAAGACGGAAAAACACGGTTTGAAGACAAAAATTTCAGGCGCTACTACTCGTATTGTAAACACGTGTCACCCGGACCGCTCTTGTGATACTAATCGCCGTAATAAACAAACTTTCGCGCCGGAATGATGCGCAATACTGACCAGTGGACTAACTTTCGCGTAGAAGAATGTTTAGACGTACAATGAATCTGGCGTGGGTACGTGGCAATACAACGAATTTAGAATATTGACGCGGTCCGTAAGACCGCGCCCGGGTGATTACGGTCGAATAAAGGCGGTTTGTTCTGGAACTCGACGAACGAACGTTTTCGTTTACAATTCTCGTCCGCCGTCGAGAGGTTGGTAAGGTCTCATTTTCGATTTCGGCGTTCCGCAGGGGCGTGTTTAATATATACGGCCGTCAACGTGGACCGGTGGCTGCCGGAAACGGGACGTCCGAACATGGCGGCACTGACCGCGGCGTTTTTCGTCCTAAACGTTTTGGCCGGGACACTGGACATAGCCAGTAACGGTTGGGCGCTGACGATGCTGAAAAAGTAAGCGCGCCGCGGCGGGTTCCCGGTAAGCCGCGCAACACTCACGCCCGTCGCGTGTGTTATATTGTGTGCAGAGTGAACGTGAGCTATTCGTCGGCCAGCAGTTCGTCGGGTTTGGCGATTGGCGTGATGTTGGGCTCCGTGGTGCCCGTCCTTATTACTTCCGAGGACTTCTGTAACAAATACTTACGGATCGCGTCCTGTACGGGAGGTATTATGACTCTCGAAAGTAAGTAAGTAGCGCGTTACGGGTCGTGTATCGTACACTAGGGTCGAAATTCCGTCGAAGAACGCCCCCCCCCCCCGCTCCCGGAAAATATTAGATTCGTAACTTAAAAATCACGCGCTCAGAGCCGGAAACGGACAAGCGACGTTCGGTATCAACTTCGGCGTGGGATTTGCACACGCTCGAACGAATTCGGAATTTGACGGAATTGTTTGGCGAGAAAAAAAACGTTCGAAAATTATTCGCCGCTGTCCGTTAAGTGTTATACACATTTGTGGTTCGAGTCGCCAATATTGACATTTAAACCTCTCGAAAAAACTTTCGCGATTATTACTTTTGCGAAACGGTCGACCACCGATTTCGGTGGAAAATGCGCGTCAAGTGTTTATCGTACGCTATCGATTCGGGCGCAGGGTTGTTGTTCGCTTGGGGCGTTACGTTCCTGTTGGTGTCCACGCTGATTGGCGCGTTCAAAACCGAAAAAGACGACGCGCTGGAAGGCAACTACGTACAGCTCAACGTCGTTCAAAACTATAAACTACTTTGGGACATTTTAAAGCTGCCTAGCATCCGCGTACTGTTGATAGCGTTACTGACGATGAGGGTAAATAACGTTATTATTATCATCACGGAAACGTTCGGGACGACGGACCCGGGCGTTTACTAAAACCAACCGGACTGAGGTTACTTGGCGCCGACCGCCGGCCGGCGCGTAAGCGAACACGCGCGTAATCGTTTGCTCGTTCCCGCCAGGTCGGATTCTCGACCACCCGGGTTGGTTTGGTGAATCTGAAACTGGTCGACGCCGGCGTGCCCAAAGACGACATCATGATACTGACCACGGCCATGTTCGCGGTGAAAATCCTGACGCCGATACTTGTGTCGAAACACACTTCGGGTCCGAAACCGATGAGCATATGTTTGAACATCATTTTGATCAGGTGGGTAGAGTACTCGCGTAAAACGACCGTAATTTTCTTTTGAGGAATACGCGACGTTTTTCTTTACGCGTTCCATACGCGATAAAGTGTCGTATTTTCGTAAAAGTTTCCCGGGGGATTTTCCATCGAACTCGTTCGACGCGACGACTGTGGCGCGATGTGGACGAATATTCTCGAAGTTCGTTTTGATTATTACCGATAGTAAACAACGCCGTTAATTACATTCGTTTCGAAGGCGAAAACGTATTTACGATATTTTTAAAAGAAAAAACAACTGATAAACACACAGGTGTCTAACGTTCGCGATTTACGTCTATTTCAGATTATTCTGGAGCCTCACGTACATGTTTTTAATTTACTTTACGCCGACGCTGATAAATCGCGACGGAATCGTGGACGTGCCGCTATATTATTATTTGATTTTAGGATTTTTAAACGCGGTAAACGAGGTGAGCTTATACTATATATACATATATTATACTCTAAAATGTCGAAAACGTTTTTACGATAAATTTCCTTCGTCGAAAAAAAACAGTTCCCCCCTAAAATCGAGTTTCCGAAATAAAAATAAAATTCCTAATCACGTTATATTCCTAAATTCGCGATTCGGAAGAATTTTGGTAATTGCCGTGCTTAACGAGGTCGTAAATGCTTTTTCGAAACATCCGCAAATTCGTTTAACCTTTTTTTTAATTATTATTAGCGCGCGCCGTCTTTTTCGGCTAACTCGCCGCTTACTACCGTATCACTGGGAGGGGGGGGACACTCGGTGGCCGTGATGGTGGCGTTGGTGGGAGAGAGGTTTTGCGGCGTTTCTAATATTTAACGGGTGTGTCTTTCAAAGGGATTAGCTTACGTCCTGTTGGTAGCCATGACGGCTTTTTTCACGCGAATCAGTGACTCGCGTTTCGGCGGCACGTACATGACGCTGTTGAACACGATGGTGAATTTGGGACTGGCGTGGTCGTCGTCCTTGGGACTGAAACTGATGGACTTTTTAACGTTCAAAAAATGCTCGAACGACCCTCAGAACGACTGTTCCACGGCGCGCTCGCAAAACGTAAGAACGTACGGACGGTATAATTAATAACGACGATTATTATTATGACGGATCGCGTGTTTTTCGTTTGCGTTAATTGGATCCGATTCGCTTAGACGTGCGGCGTGAACGAAGGCCGTTGCGCAATCACCGTGGACGGGTATTACGTAGAAATCGTCGTGTGCTTAGTCGTCGGATTCGTTTGGTACGGCGTTTTCAAGAACGCGCTAAAAAGTTTCCAAACCAAAAGCTCCTCGCATTGGTTAGTGTACGCGGACCGGCCAAGCAAAGATGTGGAAGTACCCAACGGAACGGCGAGTCCGCGCGAATAACGAACGCCGGTCGCGTTGATTGTTGCGCGGCGCCGGATTTCGGGACTACACTTGTGTACGAACACTCGGGCGCGTTTTCCGAAACCGTTACGAAATCGATTTTTGTACAATAAACTCGTTCGATTGCATACGTAGATAAACATACATATATAATACCTTTAAACGAGGCTTTATTTTTAGAAAACGTCGTTTTATCCGTGTTTTCAGGCAACGAAAAACTGGTTTTATTTTAATTTATTGAAATTCCGATACTGGGTGTAGACTTTAATCTAATATCCGTCTATTTAATACCTTTAAACGAGCGATTCTTGTAAATAGATAATCTGAATCTCGGGAACGGCCCCGACAATTTTCATAAAGTTTATTACGCAAGGGGTTTCCAGGGCGATAAATCGATCTGGCTAGGTTTCATTTTTAGAAAACGTCGTTTTATTCGTGTTTTCGGGCAATGAAAAACTGGTTTTATTTAAATTCCAATACCGGGTACAAATCTAATATCTATCTAGGCTAGGTTTCATTTATAGAAAACGTCGTTGTTTTATCTGTGTTTAAAAATACCGAGCAAAGCTCGGTGGTCACCCGATGTTATATTAAGATTTAAAACGGCCTATCGTTACGGGGCGCGTTTTGTTTTTACGTCGAATTAAATAACGCCCGTGTCGAACACGCGCGACAGTCACGCGCGTAAACACGACTTTCCGTTGTTTTCGATCGTCGGATTCGCGGCACGACCACTATTTCCCAACGATTACGTTACCCGTGTTTTTAATAGCGATTATCTCTTCGTATAGCGCAACGTCGTTAGCTAACGTTAATACAAATCGCGTCTCGTCACGTCCCGTATTCGTTTTCGTATAATTAGAATATGAATAACGTAGTCGCCGCGTTTTTTACTACGCCGTTGGCGCCCGTCTCGCGTATCCAGCCAATTGCTGGTGGGTACTCGCCGGGAACTCCGAGGCTACGAAACGTTTATAGAATAAAACGTATCCACGTTCGGTCGGACACGACGAAATCCGAACGAATAGTGTCACGGAGCGTACCGAAGTCACGTGAATTGGGTGTGGGGGGGCGGGTCCCGTTAAAAAAGTATTCGTACACGACGCGCCGCCTATATATTGTTACGAACGGGGTTGAAATTTCGGCGTCACCGACGTTTACGAATTAACCGGCGTCGACGCGATTTTTTTCCGTTTTTGAAAAACTTCGTCCGTGGTCCCTGTACGTTGTACGACATATCAAATTTGTTTAAGGCGAACAATACGAACGTCCGGTTTACCGGCGGTAACCTATTTGCGCGTTTTCGTGGGAGATTTTTCGAAATCCGACGAACATATTCCCCCCGAACGTGTTGATTTCGATACGGGAAATACCCGTTAGCGGCTATTGACGATTTACCCGAGCCCATATTTTAGCGGGCAAGTCGGTAGGTCACAAAACGTCCGTTGCGATCGACGCGCACGCTCCGTTTTCCCGATCTATTCCGTTTAAAAAACGCTTTTTCCGCCGAATCTTCCCTCCTCGGTGCTCTAACGTCCCATCGGCTTCCGATTCGGCACCGCGGCGGCATCGACGTATTTTGGCTTCTGCGCACCGTCGTACTGATAATCTCCTTCCCTTTCCGGAAACACACCGTTCCGCCTCCATCCCCGTTTAAAAAACGACGTGTTGACCCACACGCGTGTTAATGACGGTCGCCGTCAATCCGGCACGCGTCATCCGATGTACGTTTCATTATATAACGTCGTGTATTGACAACGAAACGTGCGGCACATCGGTCGCTTTCTCTTCAGTACGCATAGTGCCGCGAACGTCAGATCGCGCGTTTTCGCACCACGCGCCAAATACCGGCACTTGTTGAATACGCGAGACCGTATCGACGGACATGACGTCGCCACCGAGTGCGCGCAACGAGAACGGATCGGACAACGTCTCGGCGGCGGTGACGGAAGACTGGACGGATCCGGGCGCCGACGAACCGGACTTGAAAGGGGACTGGTCGAATTTCTTTCTGCTGCTATTGTTGTACGTAATGCAAGGCGTACCATTGGGCTTAGCCTCGGCCGTCCCGATACTGTTGCAAAGCAAGAAGAACGTCACCTACCAAGACCAGGTTGGTATTTATAACTCTGTCTATCCACCCGGCGAGTGCGTTGACTTTCGGCGCATACGCGACAAGTTGTATTTTTATTTTTTTTTTTTTTTACGACAACTACCGCGATTTAGAATTTATTCGCCATTTTGTTTCCGCCGAATTAAATGTCGCGTACGTTTCCGGTTCGATTAACTCGTAATTTAAATTAAACGCGTTTATTTTTTATACCGCTAACGGTTACCGATTATTATTCCGAAAAACGCAACTTTAAAATGTCGAATAGAACACATTTCGTTAATCGACCATAATAGTTAATATTTCGGTATCGAAACGGCTACATTCGTTTCGTTCCAGGCTCTGTTCAGTTTGGTGACGTGGCCGTTCAGCATAAAAATCCTTTGGGCTCCGTTCGTGGACGCGCTCTACGTACAAAAGATCGGAAGGCGCAAGTCTTGGCTCATACCGGTTCAACTATTATTGGGTATATATATATATATATATATAAATATATCTAATACCTTTAAACGAGCAATTCTTGTATATATATATATATAATCTGAATCTCGGAAACGGCTCCAACGATTTTCACGAAATTTAGTACGCAGGGGGTTTCGTAGGCGATGAATCGATCCAGCTACGTTTCGTTTTTACTTTTTCACTTTTTGCCATATAAACGTCGAAAACGAAAAAAATTCGAACGGTTAAAATTGTCGTAGAAATTCCAACTTTATACCAAATACGCGTACGGCGATAATCTCGCGTTTGGTGTAAGCAGATTTACAATATAAATTTAATCGCGGTCGTGAGAGCGCTTTTTCGAATTTCGAACTTATTTTTTTTCGACCAGTTCTAATTATCGTAGACCCTCGAGAGGGGGGCTCAAATTCAAGATCTCTACGAGACAAATCCAACGACGTAAACAAAAAAATACCGGGCAAAGCTCGGTCGCCCGATATTTTATATACATAATAGTAGTAACGTTTAGCGGTTCGCCGTTTCCCAAACCCTCCGGCGCCGAAATCGACGGTGCGCCAACGACCGTCGTAACACGCGTGTCGATAACTGCGCAGGTGCGTGTTTCGTTTACTTGGCCACGGACATCGACGACCTGTTGCCCGAAACGAGAAAACCGAACGTGCCGAAATTGGTGTGCGTGTTCTTCGTCACCAAAGTGTTGGCCGCCACGCAGGACATCGTCGTCGACGGTTGGGCGCTGACGATGCTGAAAAAGTCGGTGGTCACCTAATACCGCGTGACCTCGGTCGGCGGGGTGGATGAGCCGTACGTAAATCGGGGAGGGGAAGTAATGGTTACCGAAGTTCGGGAAATAGTAATTGCTCCGGGCGGATTAACCGTAATTCGGGAAATTATATCGGAGGAACGCGATTTTCCGAAATCGCCGTACGACGCCACGAAATATAGCGCGAACGATTAGTTTGCGCACGAACGTTCGAGCCGCTTACGCTTTCCCGGTTTCGATAAATTCCCGCGTGATATTTCGCCCGATTCTCAATAAATCCGATCCATCCCGCCGCGTCCCCTGCTCGTATTTATCCCGGCGAAACGGTTTCCCCCCCGGTGTAAATCGTTTCCCTGTAACGTATGTGCGAACACGAACTACGTACGGTTCGCGGCTCCGCCGCAACGGGTACACAACCAAACAGCGCGGTGCGATCTAAACCGTCCGGTCTGGTACAGGAATAACGTCGGTTACGCGTCCACGTGCAACGCGACGGGCCAAGTGACGGGCATAATGATCGGGTCCCTGTGTTCCGTCCTGCTCACGTCCGAAGACTTTTGTAACAAATACTTGCGCCCCGTCCCCGGTACGGGAGGTATAACGACTATGAGAAGTAAGTGCGCTCGACGCGAACGTATTTTCACCGGGCCGCCACACTCAACCGGTACGTCCACGGTCGTGTACGCGCTGCGGTGTATAACCACTTTCGCAGGTCTGTTTTACGTGTGGGGCGTTCTGTTCGTGGCCATCACGATATTGGTCGCCCTGTTCAAAACGGAAAAGGACAATCGGCTGGAAGACGGTCACGTGAGGCTCGACATATTTCAAAACTATTCGCTGTTGTGGGACATACTGAAACTGCCCAGCGTCCGGATATTGGCGGTAGCGTTGCTGACGGCGAAGGTACGAACGAACAAGAGACGCGCGCGCGCGGTGGCGCCCCAGCGTACGCGTAAATCATACGTCGGACTTGACCGCGTGGAAGAATTTCGTGGCGCGATATCCAACCGCACAACGTTCGTTCGCGACCATTGCCGTCGGCGACCCGACGAATAGGTTCCGCCGTCGCAACAATCGATCGGTATCGCGATAAACAATCGGTCGTCGCGTAATCAATTTCGCGAGCGCGTTACTACACAGCGTGACGACACTTTCGTTCGTTCGCCGGCGATTTACGTAACGACGTGTGTATTTTAAGATTGGCTTCGCCGCGGACAGCGTGCTGACCTTAAAACTCATTGACGAAGGCGTATCGAAAGACAACATAATGATTATGCACACGGCGCTGTATCTGGTGAAAATGGTTATACCGCTCGTCGTAGGGAAATACACGTCGGGCCCGCAATCGATGAACGTCTACCTGAACGCGATACCCTTCAGGTAGGTCAAATAATAAACGCCACAATGACGTTCGTAGTGTTTCGATTGGATTTTCCAGTGACGTTCGATGGAACGGGGGGGGGAGGGGGGATAAGCGATAAGTGTACAAATTCGGGCGCTTATTGGGGAAAAAACGTCCGAAAATCGTCGAAACTACTAGCGCGTATAATAATATAACGCGTGCGTCGAGCGCCGATCGATTTTTAACGTCCCGTCGTCGTTTCTCGTATGTATTACACGAATCCGTCAACAATGCTTTCGATTCGACGCTATTTTTACGGTCGCCCCCGTCCTATCGTTTGAAACAAAAACCGAACGACGATAAGGTAATATTTTATTCCACCTCCTCTAATCGATCGGTTGGCTAGTCTTCGGGAATAATCGGGCGCGTACGTCAGTCCGTATACCGGGCGCGTTGTTAAATTAAACAAACGTCGGCCACCAAATTATTCGTACGTTTACGCGCCCGGATTTTGTGTTTCAGATTACTTTGGAACGTCCCGTTCGTGGCGCTAATTTATTGCACGCCGAGAATGATTGACGTACGAGACGGGACAATAGATATACCTACGTATTATTACGCAATTTTAATAACGATATTGTCGATACACGACGTGAGTTTATACCGTTTTGTAACGAGTCGTTGGCCCGTAATAATTGAAAACGGTCTCGAACGTCGTTTCCGTCGGTCGAACAATTATTAGAACTCGCCGCGACCGGAACGAAACGTACAGAGACGTTATTGGTCGGTGTAGTAATTCCGTTTTACGTACGCCAGATCCTATCGAATGTCATGACCGTGGCCACGCTATCGTTCTTCTCCCGGATTAGCGATTCACGTTTCGGCGGCACTTACATGACGCTGTTGAACACCCTTTCGAATCTGGGACACGCCTGGTCGTCTTCCGTCGCCATTGGAACGATCGATTTGCTGACGTACAAACAATGTTCGTTCGACTCCGACAACGACTGTTCCACGAAACAACGTGAAAACGTAAGTAGGACCGAAAACTATAATTACCGAAACGAAATACGCCGTCGTTTCGTCACGCCCGGGATTCGGAAATATAAAATACGAAACGATTATTCCGACGATTGTTTCAACTTGTTATTCGGACAAATCCGTTTTGTGTCGTCGAAATCGAAATCTATAAACGGCGCCTACTACGGGCGTATTTTATTATTATTTTTTTTTTATTACGTAATTATTATTTCGTATTGTTAAAACAAACCCAAATCGACGTGTAACGTAATTTTTTTTTTTCCGCAACCTTCGAACTAACAATCGCGCCACAGTTATTCGAAGTATTTCGCCGATTAAAACCGTTGTTTTTTGTTTTTTGTCTATTATAGACGTGCCTGGCTAACGGAGGCGATTGTAACACAACAATAAACGGCTACTACGTAGAAATGGCCGTGTGCACATTCGTCGGTGTCGTCTGGTTCGGTATTTTCCGAGACGTGTTCAATAATCTGCAGTCCAGGAGCCCCTCGGATTGGTCGGTTAATGTGAAAACCCCAGTCCACGAAAACAACGACAAAAACGGGTGCGCCACGACGTAGTAATCGAAATTATTCGAATCGCGGTGGACGCGAATATGAACGTAACGAATACGCGGCGTTTACGTTTCGCGGCGTTATTCGCGTACGGGTTTTCGGAACTATTTGTATTCAATTTTTTTCGACGGAAATTAAAAACTAGAAAGTTACGAAACGAATACGAATACTTTTGCGCTTTTCGACTACGAGATTCTATTCTAGGCGGTCTTAAATTCCTGAAATTTCGGAATTCTACGCGTTCCGGTCGAACTCGCTCTACACGCGCGCTAGTTTTCGTCGTTTTCGCGCGTTTTTCCGATAGCGATAACGGGCGGTCGCGAATACGCGCGACGCGCATGGTGGACTTCCTACCTAAAACTAACCTAACAACCTAACCGCGAATTTCCACATCGCGGTGTCGGACCGTACTTTGGACAGAGGTCCGTACTATCCGGCGAGGTGGTGGACACTGTCCGATTTCCATTTTCCGCGTTCCGTCCCGTTTACGTCCAAAGGACGTTCGCTACGTACGAGTGGGCAGTGACGCGCTTGGACAGAGAACGTTCGTAAAACGACGGTGATCGAACGCGGATATAAAAAAAAAGGCGGGAAAATCGCGATATTCGTCGCTGAAAACTAACCGTCTTCGATAAGTCCGAAACAAATTACTATTCGCTCGGACGGTTACGCCGAGATATTTACGAAAAACTCGATATAAAACACGTATATATCGTTGGCGACGTTACGTACAAAGCGAACGCGACCAACCGCCGAAGCCGGGCGCCAACAAAAACCGCGTAATTTTATCGAAATAATCGGCCGTCACGACGTTCGCGCGTAGTATCAGCTCGAACGAGTATTACCGTACGAAACGATAAAACGCGTTTTCATTTCATAGTAAAACCGTTCCGACGCCAATAATCGAGTACGAAAATTCCGTCCGTCCTTTACCGTTCGCGTTTGTTCTTAGAGGGCGAATATTCGGCAATATCGAAGTATTACGTTGTACAAACGTTATATGAAACGACACGTTCGTATAATAACGAGTGACTTTTGTTCAATTTACGCGTTCGTCGTGGACGGATAATATAATTATATATTCGTATAATTTTCCAATCGGTTCCTTTCGTAATATTCGCGTTATTTGCGTTTTATTCCGAAATATCAATCGGACGTTACGCGCGCGAATTCTACGGCGAAAACGTGTTCGGCTCCAAAGTACGGTAATACCGTGCACGGAGCCGAATCGCGAACGCGATCGAGACCCACGGCCGTGTTTCGGTGTCGCAGATTGGCGGTCGCGAAGGATCGGAAAACATAATGGTCGCGGCTCGTGAAACTACACTTTTTAAATATTAGAAACGATTAACGTTAAATATGGTGCGGTTATTCGAAATTGAATAAAGTACGTGGAGAAAAAATTGTTTTAATCGTTTATCGCGAACGTTTCGAAGCTTCAAAATGCATACGAATAACGTAAGTGATAAAACGGAGATAGTACGTTAGATACCGCGATATTTATTAGGACGGTGTTTGGTACGTAAACATTAGCGCGATATAAAAAATAACTATTATTTAAAACCGTTTTAAAATAGCGATTATTATTAGCCTATAAACAAAAAAGGTTTGACAATTAAAACACGTTCGTTCGTTATAATCGAACACTTATTAGTTGACGAGCGCGTAATAACGGAATATCGTATAATTACGTCGCGTTCGGGTCTGTAAAGTCTCCGGGGACAAATAACTTGACGTTTCTAATCTGGAATAGAAAAATATGCAGATAAATGTTTATCTCGCGAAACAAAGTATAAATACACAAGCGTGTTATTTTTTTTGTTACTTTTATTTCGAAAAAAAAAAAACTATGGCCGACGGTTGCATAAATCGGTCGAATCGCTCTACACTATTTGCGTTAATATACGAAATTATATCTAGCCCGTTTGCGGACCGTTTTTTCTCACTACTTTCGGAACATTAGGTTAGGTCCCCACCACCCCATCTGAACCTTATTTGATAACGTACGTGTACGAAAAGGATTTGGTCGATTGCGTGTATTTTTTTTTATCGAGAATCAATAGCGCGGGTTAACGTTAATCGAAAATAACTCGAATCGTTACACGCTGATCTGTCTACGCGTAAATTCTATCCGATTAGATAACCTAAGTCTACAAATATTGTTTCAAGCGTCCTAATAGTAAAATATATTATACTTATTATGACATAAACGTATATTTGTTAGCCAAATCAATTTTTTATTTTTAATACGTTAACGACAGCGATCGCGGTATACGAAGAAAAAAGGCGTACTTGCGTCGTTCTTCGTGCATCTCGTTGTTGTGTTGTTCGATGACGGGCGCGCGTATTCACCGACCATGTCGACGAAACGAACCCGACAAATCGACTGGTGGAACAGTTGCTGTACACGAACGTGTTCGTTTTTTCCGTACCCGAACTGTTGCGAAACAATTGAACTTACCGAGATCGGGCACAACGTGACGCCGCGGACGATGGCGATGGTTGCGTGGTACGGCACGTCGTGTGTTCGGTTTTTAGGCCATCTTCAGTGACCGTAAACGTTAAAACTGTACGCGATCTACGTACGCAAAATACGCAAACGGAAAATTTTCGCTCATACCGATTCAGTTTCTCGTAGTTTCTCGTAGATGTATATATATAATAAATTAATATCGGAGAAGAAAATTCGACGCTCTGAAATTCGAAAAATTGTATTTACGTTACACACCGGACGTCGAATCGTCCAATTTTCATAATTTGTACATGTCGCTCGACCGAATCGTCGAATACTTTAATAGACAACGTAGTTGATTATAACGAAATTGTCAACACGCTCAAACGCGATGTCGAATGACACGTGACGGAACTGTAAAAATATTCGTTTTACAATTCGTCAATGTCGTCGAAACGTTTTATTACGTTATGATTGGACGTATTACGCCGACATTTATCAATATTGCCATCAATGTCGTGCGTAGGTGTATGCGCAACGAACGAAGAGAGATTACGTTTACAATTATCGAAGTAGAATTTATCGCGAGCCCTCGAAAATCCCCGAAAATTCGATATTCGACGGTTTTAAGCCGCGTACGTTTCTAAAAACAAAAACCAATAAACGTTTTCTGAAGAAATTTCGCGTTCGAAATGCAAAAACGAATACACGTAGTAGTTGATATTTCCGCGGGATCGTGTTTCGTTTATATAGCCAGCGATATCGATAATCTATTACCTGTAACGGGAGCACCCGTAAATACTTCAACTAGCGCGCGCGTTTCTCGCGGTGATTTTCATGGTGACAACGCAAGACACAGTAAGTCGGCGGTTGGGCGCCGACGAAAAAGTTCGTATTTTCTTTTTCGAATTTTCCTTACGAGTCCGTACAGAATAACGTAACGAACTTGTGTTATGATCTATGATTGTTTAAACTAACGCCGTTAAATTCTACGTTTCGAGTAACGTACAACTATTCGAGTTATCCCGACAATATTTAAATAAAATAACCGGTTAAGTTTAAAGCTACCGACTAAATTAGTAACTTCTAACGTCGTAACTGAACTAGTGCCCGACCGTGGTCATTTTTGTACCCGTACGCTGGCGATTCGCGTTGGACTTTTTAATCGATTGATATTTTATTTTATTATTTATACTATTATTATCGTCGTTTTTACATTTTTTCCTCTCGTATATTTTATATATTTTAATCTAATTGTTATAATTGTTGAGCTATATTAATGTAATATTGGAAGCTAATAAAAAAAAGTAAAATCGATTAATATTTACGAATCGAGTTGAGGAGAAAGGGTAGAAGGCAGATACGTTTACCATTTAAAACGTTTTCGTGTTTACGATAATTAACCACGCGCGAAATATTTCGTTTGCGCGCACTACGCACCGCGTGATGAATTAAAAATATCGTACTTTGAACTTCTACGCGCGAACGTACGTTTATTATACAACGTTGCTTCGATTATTGTACGCTAATGAGGTACGTCGATAATTCGTTATAACGACGAGTAACGAAATAAATTTCGGTTTTTTTTTTATTTTTCGATAGAGTCGAAAAACTTAATTACGAATTACGACGTTTGTAAGTATATCGTACATATTATATTTGCAACGAAACGAGGCTTTGTTCAATATAAACGACTCGTTTCTATATCATTTCGTTACGTTTCGCCGTGATTAGCCACGCAACAGAAATAACGCTCGTCAATAATAAACCCTCGTTCGTGATTAGATAATTGGGTCGAAAGGGGATCGGAATAAACGTGCTCTCTCTAAGGAGCGTAAGCGATTCACGGGGATACGCGTGAATAATTATTATTATTACTGTACGGCGTGTGCGTACAGCTGCGCGCGTCTTAATATAATTGCACGCGCGTGTCGATGACTCGTAAATGGTTAAATTGTTTCGCGCGCGTTTTTCGACTAGGCAAAATGTCTAACCGCTTAAAACGAACCGAATTCGACCGTGGCGAATGATTCGTTTTGACAATTACGCGACGGCGATTGGTGAAAACGTCTTGGTTTGGTTTCGAAACTCGATTCGCGCGACCACGTTGAAAATGAGCTGAAAAAATTGTACGGAACGTTAGGTTCGGCGCACCTTAACAGATGGTCCGCGAATTTTCGTCTAAACCGGCACGGAAAACACACGGCCAGTAACCGATTCCCTTTCAGAAAAAACAAAAAGGGACGAAAACGCGCAATCGCCGAAACTCGTTCCGTTAACCGGTTTCACGCGAACGAAAATCCCGAACGTATTTTGTACAGCGGCCGCCGATCGTATTATTCGCGTATTGTCGTTCGAAAGTCGTTTGCTATTTTCAATTCGACCGTTCCCTCTACGAGAACTTCGACGTACTGTGATAAATGAAACTCGATTACAATTCGTTTACAACGTGATAGCGGTAAAATTATTCGGGAACATTAAGAAATAAGGGAACTGTCGGGGAACCCGTCGATTACGAACTATTGTCATTAATCGTATAATATTGAAAGTACGTATTATGTACGAAACTATTATTCGTAATTAAATTCGACGAATTATTATTATCTATAACGGATTAATTATCGATGTTCGTTTAGTATTTAGTAAGGTTCAATATCGCGTCGTTTTTAATCGCGTTTTAATGTTAGTAAGCCCACACGGGCGGCGAATTTTTTCGGAAAAGTCGAGTGGGGCATAGTAGAATCGAACCGCCCGTTCAAACAAAAGCCTACTCCTCCAAGTATTTACACGTTATTTATTACGAATGTTCGCCGTTCGTCTATTCCAAATCTATAGTAAACGAACTGTTCGACGATTCGCGTTTTTGTTTCGCGTAAACCCGTTCGGGATGGACACTCGCCGTTTCAACGAAACGGCCGTGAAATTAAACGAAAATAAAAGTTGGAATTTTCCAAATTTCGTTTCGGAAAGTCCGGGGGAGACGAACGCTTAGCGTTTCGACTCTCTTCCGGGCGCCCACGTTACCCAACAGTCACTAAACGCGCACCGTCTTAATACAAACGTATTGTCCGATAAACCGTACGATCAAAATTACATCGCCAGGCCGTACGGTTTGCCCATCCCCGCCTCGTGTGCCGTGGTCTACGGGCTCGGGACGGGTTCTACGTAAGCGCGCGAAAACGTCGTTAAAGTCACCCATCGGCTAGCTCTAATCGACAGAAACGATATTTCGGTTTGTCTTCTATACAATATGGGCCGCGAGCCTGTCGTGGGTCCGGGTGCTCGAGTATAATACGACGACGTCTGACGTACCGGGGTCCTCGTATACGTAAAGAGACCGGATCGAGCCGAAAACGAGTACAAAGAAACGTCCGGGTATGTGGGACGCGTGTGTGAACGGTGAAAACGAGCGGACGGGACGGCGTAACGCGAATTGTATACCGAAAACGTGGAACGAGAGGAAAACGATAAAAAAGAACGATACGCCTTAAAACGTCGCCGGACGCGCGGATATCCCGCTTTGACGTACACGATTTTCGACTCCCGTCGCGCTACACTCCCCGAGCACCGAACCCGGTTTCGGGCGTAAAAAGCGAAAAGCAAAAAGCGCGCTGCCTTTGAACGATACGGCGCGGTCGTTGACTTGCGCGAACGCAAATCGACGTGACGTGTGGTTTCGGTACGAGTAACGCGGCGTTCGACTCAATTGCAAGACGAGATTGGGAAAGACGGTTTCGCTCGGGTACGCCGAAAAAAAATTCACCCTTACCAAATCCGCACGCGTCACGGACCGTCCGTGTTTGGAACTCGACGGGTTTTCTATCGCCATCGGCATCCGTCCTTACCGACGTTCGTCTAACCGACACGGAGACCCACCACCACATCGGTTTTAACGGGCGTCGATGAAAAATAACTCGTACGCACGTACGTAGTATCGCCGTACTTCCGTCAAACCAACGCCCGGTCTAGTACGTACGCAATCTATTCGCTCGGACGTTAAACGATTAAATATAGGACAAAAAGTTGAACCAGCGCACGTGTAACGTATAATACGGGCGATGTGTCATTATCGTTGTTAATTAGTTCGAACCGTACGTATTTCCACCGCTTTTTGTTTAGGCGATTATCGAATACGTGTTTAGCGATACGCGACTGTGATAGGTCAATACGTTAATATACGCTATGAAAACGTACACACAGGGTGCCACACGGAGAGCTGGCGATCGAAATAACTTTGGTCGCGCGAAAAATTTGTAATTTCGTACCACCACCTCTCCTTCAAACCAAATTACGGGCGCGCCTCCGCGGTTACGACGAACGTATTCGCTTCGAACGTGACGTTTTTTCGCCCCCTCTTCCACCGCACAAACCCGTTTTGTAAACACGATTTTCCAAAAAATTCCGGTCTACGTCGTTAATGATCGTTTAAACGGCCGGAGGCGACCCAACTAGGTCCGTTTTGCAGACTACTTCGCCCGGCCTCTCGTGTGTGTGTGAGTGTGTGCGTATACTATAAACGAAATAGACCGCCGACGTTTCGATTAAACTTCGAGAAATCGTAGAAAGTCGACGGTTCGTCTTGGACAATTAACGTTTTCTAACGCGAACCGTCCGTTTCAAACCGATCCGTACACAGGCGATTCCGGGAGAAAAACGATTAAAATCGATTCGTGGCCCGCGGTACCGGCGATTACCCTACGAAAACAGTCGGACAGAAAGAAAGTTCCGTTCATCGTCCCGTGGGACACCCTGTGCACGCGTGTAACAACGTTGATTGTGTTAGTTTTACGTTCCTCCGCGTTATCTCAACCGTACCGACACTGCACCGCGACCGCCTAGTGCCATTATGACTATCTCCGACGGCGGTCATTTCTAGCCGGGCCCGCGGACGCGGCATTACGTTATCGTAACGGGCGCGCGGACGACCGAATAATAATCATGGCCACGTCGCATAATAAACGCGGAGAAGGATCGCGGACGGCCGTGGCGTCGCCCGACGACGAACCGGGCGCGGTACTGACCGGGACGAACTTGAAAGGCGACTGGGCCAATTTGTTTGTGTTGATAACGCTGTACACGTTGCAAGGTCTGCCGTTGGGCCTGTCTTCGAGCATACCGATATTTCTGCAGACCTACAAAAGTCTGTCGTTTCAAGATCAAGTGAGTTATTTTATCACGCCCGGTGGTTGCCATTAACTGTACGACAGTTCGACATTTCGCGTATCCGAAAAGTCGTTCGCGTAATATATCGGTAGTCCTAGGCTGCGGGACGAGTAAATCGATGTTTGTTTTTTTTTACGCGGTTTAAAAGTGGACATTTTTCGATCGACGGAAAAAGACAATTCGACCGTTTGTTCGAAAATGTAAGGAATTAAATAACGCGTACGTTTTTACGTTATACCGTAATACACTCCGGCGACTTTTCCGAAACGAAAAAAGTAGACGACCTCGTTCGGAAAATTGACGTCGGGCCCGTAAACGAAATTCCGCTCGTATACCTACGTGCGACGTTCGCTGGTAGTGTACGCGTCTACTCCGAAAACGGTCGTTTATTAAGCCGTAGGTTAATTTCGGAAATAACGCGACGCTTCGGCGCAACTCGCGTTTAACGTACTTTCAATTTTCGACACGGCACTGCCCAGAATACGGCACGTAATCGTTCTGTGTCGCGACGGCGAATAATTAATCGCGATTTCGTTTCAGGCCATATTTAGCTTATCGACCTGGCCGTTTTGCCTGAAACTCCTATGGGCTCCATTGGTAGACGCGATCTTTATACAAAAGTTGGGCAGACGAAAATCATGGCTCGTACCCGTTCAGTACATAATAGGTATACAAATCGTCCCCGGAATCGCGGGACTAAACGTTTAAAAGGACCAATACCGCCGCTGTACACATGTATGTCGCGGCCATTTGACGAAACCGTTCTTCTCGCACGGTACGTTCAGTGCCCACACAACGAAACGCGACGAAATTACGGTGCGCGTAATCGAACACGAAATTCGAAACCATTTTACGGACGTTCGATCGGTTCGGTTTCTCAGCGCGACGCGCGCGCGTCAATTTCCGAGTCGATTTTCGTTCCGTTTTCCTATTTAAAGTGCGCTAAATACGTTTAATATACCTCGTTCCCGTTGCGTCGGTACGCGCAAACAATATTCGCCCATCGCGTAAAACGATGGCGTTACCACTTGTCCGACATACGTACTACATCCATAAATCTTAAGTTTTCGAACATTATCATCCGTTCGCTATTGCGAGCGTACACCGTCGACCACCACGTAGTGCGTTATGTCGACCGAGTGTACGAGAATAAGCTGCGTTCGAACGCGCCCTATTTTCTATATTCGTTTATTTAGTTAATCGACCGAGTGATTTCGCCGGGTGCGCTAACAAATAAAAACCGTATTTAAGGGTACGCGACGTTTTTATTCGTAAAAATGTACGTAATTAACGATATAAAAACGTAAAATCCGTCGCCGACGCGTTGAAATATATAAATTGGCTCGTCGGACGGACGTACGTCCTGTCGACGTCGCGAGAAAAAATCGACCCGTCGTCGACGAATTCCGCCGCCGACTTTGGAAGTCCCAGATCGGTATAAAAAAAAAAAAAACAACCGGTTTCGCTAAGCGGCCGCGGCGTACGCGCAATATGGCGACCGACGTTTTCGCGCGACAATCATCCCGCCACGTGTGACGCAGGTGCGATCTTAACGTACTTGGCCAACGAAATCGAAGAACTGTTACCGGAGACCGGAGTACCGAACGTCAAAATGCTCATGTCCGTTTTCTTCGCGCTGAACTTCTTGGCCGCCACGCAGGACATAGCCGTGGACGGTTGGGCGCTGACGATGCTGAAAAAGTGAGTAGGAGCCCGGCCGGCGTCGAATTCCGTTGATTCGCTTAACGCGTTATTGTCGCGCAGGAACAACGTGGGCTACGCGTCCATTTGCAACACGGTCGGACAAACGTTGGGTTCGATCATTGGATTGGTGATACCCGTGCTGTTCACGTCCGAAGACTTCTGTAACAAATACTTGCGGACCACGCCCGGCACGGGCGGAGTGTTCACCATGAAATGTAAGTAGAGTGTATGCGCTCGACGGTCGTCGAGTGGGTTTTCTCGTAACCGTGCGCACGGGCCTCGGGGGATTGGACCGGTGGGGACGGGGGACGAGCATTTTAAATCGGCGGTTGGGGCGTTTATCCGGCGACGAAAGTCTAAAACGTACGTACTGCCCGTTACGCGAAAACGAATATTTTCGTTTGTAACGTTATACCGTGTCGCGCGCGCCGGCTGTAATTAACGCGATACCCGGAACGTTTATTTCATTACGTCGCCGTACGTTTCAACAGTGTAATGCCCTCCTAAATACCAATTAAAAACCCATCTACCGCGATTATATCGAAGGCTAATTTTTCCTGGCATGTTTCCCCGTGTCGTTAACGTCACGTTCCGTCCGCCGCGTATCGTTCGCGACAGGTTGTTTCGTTTTTTCTCGGCTCCGAGCGATCCTCAAATCATTCGCAATCGATTTCAATTTTGAGGACGATCGTTTTCACCATTACTACTGGTATATAACGCGAACGTAACAAACGTAAAAAGTCCATTTACCGTACTATTCTTAAAAAAAAATGTTTCGTGAAATTCGCCCGTACGCCAACGTTCCCGTCGATTTGTAAATCGCGGCGACTTTTTTCGCGTGTAACGCGAAAATCCGCTAAATTAGAATTACTTGTACCAAATGGTTCGATCGCGCCAATCTTTAATAATAATAATAAACAATACTCTTCCAAACACCATTCGCCGTAAAAACGCGACGGAGGTTTGATTCTTTCACAATCGAACCGTTCGTTCCTTTGTGTGTTTTACTTTTACGCTTATGCTCTCGTCGTATATTTCGAACGGTCCGACGAATTACGGCATTAACGACACGTAACACGCTATCGTATTAGCGCGATTCGTATTTAATATTTTTTTATTTCCGACTACGGTTTTGCTGCACGGTCTATTTACCGCAAAATAATTATCGCGTTACTCGAGAGCGTGGGGCCCAGAACGTAAGCTCCGCCCGCGGGTAACAACGCGTATTGTACGATGTCCCGCCGAAGTATTTCAAATCAAACATCGAACACGAGTTGTTTCCAATTTTCTCGGCCTTCGATATTTGGAAAGGTTTATTCGTTTTTCGAAAATAATGTTATCGAACCGACTAAAGAGCCATTTTCGATAGTATCGCGCGTACCACGGTACATTTTACCGCGCCGGTTATTGCCGCCCGGGCGGTTTAAAAAGAAAAACAAAGTTCATCGAACGGGCCCGCACGTTTAATGCCGATAAACCGAACGATCGTCAAGGCTACAAAATCGAACGAATCGCGGCTTTCCCGATAAGTATTACACGAACATTGCACAAACGAATTTCACGCGCGGCGTTTCGAAACGTTGAACTGTAAACTCGACTAGACGCGACCTCCAAGATTACATTGTTTCCGAAAATTCGAAAAACGTCCCGTTCATTTTTGTTTCCTATTCCGCTTACGTCACCGTACGTAATCATTTTTACTCAAATATTCCGTTCGCGTTCAATATGATTGAATAGAAGAGGTCAAACATTTTATCTACACGCGGGTTATTACTACAACAACGGAACGTACTAAAATCGTTTTTAACGCGTAATAACACAAACGTCCTTTGGCCATATTACGTCGTAAATGAACGGTCAGTGGCTGCCCACCGGATGTACCCTGTACGTTTGAGCGTAGCGCCGTATTTTCCTTGTAAACGTAGAAACGTAATTTCGGGCTAAATGTCGCTAATTTAGCGCGATTTCGAAAAGCACCTTTGGCGAGCGCGCGAGTTTCGCTATAAACTTGTTCGTCCCGCCGCAGTTTCGCGGGGCGAACGACGTTCCGAAAATAACGTCTAATCTATACGCGAGTCCGTTAACGTTCGTTCCTCTTAAACGTCCGCGTGGAAGAACAACTAATTGACCGGGGAGATGGGGGGGGACACTTCCGTATATTTTTTGTCTTTCGTTCAACCGTCCGACCGAAATGACGATAGACACTTCGGGATCGCGACCGCAGATTGATACTTGGCAGCTAAGTAACGTAATGCGTCGAAAAACGTGTTGCAGTTTTATTATACAGTTGCGGATTAATATTCGTGCTCGTGACGACGTTACTCGCCGTGTTCAAAAGGGAAAAACGCCACGACGACGGCGGCGACGACGACGACGTCAAACTCACCGTCGTTCAAAACTACGTACTTCTGAAAGACATTTTGAAGTTGCCGTCTATTCGGGTACTGGTGTTGGCAATGTTGACGGCAAAGGTAACGACGAATACGCGATATCGCGTTTGGTAATTTCGAAATTCGCCCGGAAATACGCGCGTATTCATTATGTTCGCGTGTCCGCGAAATCGGCGGACATTCGCGAAGACGTTCGATGACACCGCGGCGCGGATTTATTATTCCCAATATTTGCGTACCGACGGTTTACGTGATTAATTAGCGATTTTGAAAATGTATGTTCGCACTGGTCGACATTGTCGAACGGTATTCGGTCTTGGCGTGTATGCCACGGTATGCTACGGAAACGCGACGACTTTTTATCCGTTCCGTATTTTTATATCGATTTTTTTTTCAACGATAATCGCTACGATAATTTTTCGTAGGGAACAAGACCGTTGCCGATTTATTTTATTCGCGAATATCGATTTCATACCTATACTACGGTTGATATATAACGGAATAACGAATACGCCGACCAATTCGTTCGTACGGCGATCGTTTTTAATATTAAAATACGCTCGACGTATTATTGTCGTCGTCGTCGAAACATTTATATTTTGCGCGTTTTTACTTTACTGTTACAGATGGGATTCGCGGCGACTGACAGCGCGTCGAGTTTGATAATAATTTCCGACGGCGTGCCGAAAAATAACGTCGTCATTTTAAGCACGGCAATGTACGGAGTGGACATGATTGTATCGGTTTTTATAGCGCGCAAAGTTTCGGGACCGAAACCGATGAGCGTGTTTTTAAACGTGACGCCCGTCAGGTAGGAAATATCTACATACAACGTTTACGTACGAAACTAAAATCGAAGCCACGTGAATGGTCGCTAGTAACGCCGCAGTATTCTTCCGTAAATTAGCGCGAAAATACTCGACGAGTTCGCGCCTTTAATCGTATTTTAATTAATACGCGGCGACTTCGTGTTTATATAGTCGAATAGCGCTCGGACGAGATCGTTTGAGGTTGACCGATTATCGAGATTCCGATCGGTACGAAACCCGTATTGATTTTACGCGGACGCGTTTTTCGTCGAATACCGTTTTCGCGTACGTTGAATCTAGTCGATACGGTTTTCAAATTGTCCACGTAGTCATCCTCTCCACGGATAAACATTAGGAAAAATCGCCCCGTTAAAATTGCCGACGCGTTCCTTTTCGGACGTTTGAAACGTTCAAGAGCTCCGAACTTGATACATCCGAGCTTGAACGTAAATAATACGTCGACAATTTAGCGATCGATTCGACGATTTGCCGCGTATTTCGTTGTATTTATAAAGTTTTGTAACGTATAATTAACCCGAACTGCGTATATATATATATATATATATATATACACACACGCGCGCGCGTATAATAATAATATTCGCGGTACGTTTTTCAATTTTATTTCAGATTATTTTGGAACCTTATGTACGTTGCGTTAATTTACTATACGCCGGCAATAATTCGAAAGAACGGTGTCGTAGACGTTCCGACGTATTACTACGCGATTTTAATATTCGTATTAACCATACATCACGTGAGTATCGCATACGTTTAGTACGTTACTTTTGTAACGGTCGACGCGCGTTATGTATAGAAATAGTACGTAAGTATCCCGCGCCGTTCGAAATAAACGTCTTACGACCGAAAAACGGAAATCGTCACAAACGTCGAGACACGCGGTTTTTTCGTTTTTTGCGCAGATTCAAGTGTACATCATGTTCGTCACTATTTTGGCGTTTTTCTCGCGTATAAGCGACTCCCGTTTCGGCGGTACCTACATGACGCTGCTGAACACCGTCGCCAATTTGGGACATTCGTGGACGGTGACCGCGGCGCTCGGAATGATCGATTGGTTAACGTTCAAAGAATGTTCGTCCGATTCCGCGAACAAATGTGCCACGCCGCACCACCAAGAAGTAAGTCGTCCTTAGTAAGCCAACCGGGACCAAGTGGCTCCATTTTAGCGAACGACCGTTCGTTTCACTTTGAACGATTCACGATAAACGATCGACGGGCTTCGCTAGCCGGCGACGTCCGTAATTTTGTTCGATATACATTTTTCACTGGTTGATATCCGCAGACGTGCGCGGCCAACGGCGGCGACTGCGTAACGATAGTGAACGGTTACTTTGTCGAAATGGCTCTGTGCACGGTCGCCGGAATCGTTTGGTACGCGGTGTTCAAACGCATCCTCGAAAATCTCCAAATCAAGAGCCCTTCCCATTGGATCGTGAACGTGAAAAAACCGATCGCGGAAAAACGTTCGTACTCCATGACGGTGACGTGACACCACCACTTCTTCTACGTACGGAATACATGTTCTTCAGCTCGTTTATCGAACGCGATACGCAGCTCGGAAAAATGTACTATATATATATATACGCGCGCGCGTACACGTGTATATATAAGTATATATAACGTATTTTTGTGTACTCTCCGTTGTTTTTTTTTTTTTATTCGGAAATAAAAACGCGGTTACGACCAGCGAAAATATTCGCTCTACCGTGAAATGTATTACGAATCCGTTTTTCGACAATACCGACCAACAAAATAATAATAATAACGAACTCTAAATAAATTTTACGTTATTTCGGTAACTGATCGCGATCTATACGTAATTACGCGATAGATCACGTTTCCGCCCGTCGGTATTAATCGTTTTGTACCGTAATTACGATAATATAATGTACAATCTACGATACAGGCCCGTGTACATCACTAAAAAAAAAAAATCCTCGCTAACGCGCGCGTGCGCTACAATATTAAAGCGAACGCTGTTGTACGTATTGACGTAACGTTACAACGGTTCGCCGAAATACGCGAAATGCCGTCTATGTTACATCGTCGAGATATGTAATTTGCGTGATAGATAGGGAATTTAATAGCCGAACGGATCAATCGCGTCGATAAACGCGCAAACGACGACCACACACATGCCGTATATCGATTGTCACGAGCCAAATGGAAACGAAAGGTGGTCGGTTTTTTTTAAGATTTCGAGCGAACGAAAAAACGACTTTTCCCCCCGGAGAATCGTGAAACGTTTCGTCGAGTAAAAATAACGTATATTTAAATCCGATACATATATATTTAGAGCTGATCCGGAGACACGTACAAAGTCTCGTCTACATTTCAAAGGCAATCGATCGGTTATAAGAGTTACCGGTTCGTGCGTTTACCAATGGCGTTGGGCGTAAACGATTTAAAAATGTACTTCCTATTTGGAATTCAATTTCGCGTATTTAACAAAGGTGTCGAAATTAAGCTTTAATGAAAAAAAACCGGTCCTCTACGAATTAAGAACAATCCGTACGGTTTCCGGTTACCGCGCGCCGTCGGTTGTTCGAATTGTACGCTACAGATAGCGTAGCGCTGATAAAAATTTCGAAAGAAAAAAAACAACGTACGCTCGGAGCCTGTAATGTAATTTTTTATTTAAAAACCGAAATATTAGGCCGCGAAATAATGTTTTGATAATTTATAGGAACTAAATAACGCGGCGCTACTATGTGACCGGTGATATTGCGCGCAACGGGGCCGCTTATCGTTTAATCTTGACCGCTTCTCCGGAATACGTTTGCTTTTCGATCCAATCAATGTAGGCGCTCACGTCTACGTAAACGCCGGGTACGGACGCGGTCCCGCAGCCGATTCCCCAGGACACTAAACCGACCAGATACGCGACGGAATCGTGATCGCACACTAATGGCGAACCGCCGTCACCCTGCGCGACAAAAACAAAAACGTATCAACCACGTTCGCCGACGTCCGTCGTCGTAACCGGTCCGCTAAACGGTCCCGTCCCGGTATACCGAACGCGTTTGGGCCGTCGTCGATTCGTTTGCCGGCGTTATTTTGTTCCTCGACGATACCGACGGGGTACTTTCGATTTTGCGATAGTTTCGCTCGCGTTCGACACTAATGGAAACCCGTACGCCGGTGACCGAGAACTCGAAAATCGGAACGCTAGACGACGGACGTACGTCGGCGGACAAAATACGCCAGTTCTTTCGGCTTAAAAACCGCCCGGTCGCCGTAATGAATTCGGACTCCCCGCCCACTCACCGTGCACGCGTCCTCGTGCTCTTCGCCGCCGGCGCACAAGAACCCGTCGTGCAATTGAAACTTGCCGCCGAGCCGCGTGCCCCGCAAACTGTGCACGCACCGTTCCCGGTCCCACAACGGCACGTCCACCTTCTTCAGCACGCCCGGATAGCGCGGCCGTTCGAAGCTCTCCGTGCCCCAACCGGACACCCGGCACCTGGTCCACAGCCGCGGTACCACCACGTCCGCGTCCGACGACCCGGGCGGCAGGCACACCGGACTCACGTAACCGTTGACCGGCACCGTCTCGGACAGGGTGATCACCGCCACGTCGTTGTGCATGTTGGTCGGCGAATACTCCGGATGGACCACTACGCGGGCCACGGACCGTTCCACGTGCGGTTCCGGTTCCACCGTCTTGTATATGTCCCATTCGCCCAGGCGCACCTTGATCGAGCTCGCGTTCCTGTCACACCGACCCGCCGCGCCGCGGCGGATTTCATAACGATCGTCGTACCTCGTCGCTACTACTAATCACTAATAACTACTACGCGTTTTCCGTTCTCGCCTTTTTTTTTTTTTTAGGTTCATATTGCCCGGTTCGGATACCCCGTCGTCGGCGAGCCTAATTCGGTAATAATAAAATACGCCCGTCGGGTATTATTTCGTTCGCGAATCGTTTCGTCGCGAAAATTCCGTATTATCCGAATTTTTTCGTTCTTCTAACACCCTCGGCCGCGCGATTCACCGACGAAACCAACCCCCCCCCCTGTAACCACTCGGCCACGATCACACACCGGTCCGAATACCGGAAGACGTGTCAAATATATTTTTCGTCGTCGAAAACGACGGCGATGTTGTTGGTAAACCCGTCTTAAATATTTCCAATTGTAAAACCCGATGAAGAAGCGTTACGTTTTTACGATTTACAATTGTTTCTAATAGTTTAGACCCGAAACCGCGTATTTTTTATACCCCTTTATACATACAATAAAAATTAGTCAAATATTCGACCGCCCGACGTGAACCGAAATTTAAATTTTGAAAAAATAACGAAACTTCTCATTTTCTCAAGGTTATTGCGGGAATCTATTTTCGATATTTCGATAGAAACTTCAATATAAACATCGACGTTCGGTCTTTTCCATTTTGTTATTTGAGCTTCGTTTTTTTTTTTTGATTCGTCGAAAATAAACGACGTTATTTTAAGCACGTTTTCGGGTAATAAACGCGAATTTTGAAAACATTAGTCCGTGACGGTAACATCGCCGGGAAAAACATTACTGATACGTGATAGGGTAGATATATAGGTAATCAGTGTATTATTTTTTTTTGTAGAAAATTACTTTATAAAATTAGTCAAAAAGTGAGCGGTCGATACGATGTGTTTGTTGTCGATCAGAACTCCGTTGGAGACGAATGAATTGCCTTTAGTTAAAACTAAAGCTTGCCAGGGGAATTCTCCGAATTTGGCCTGTAACTCGAGAAAAAACGTATTTGTTTAAATAAATAAATAAATAAATCGTTTCAGTTTTTATAACGGTAATTTTCCGTCTATACTAAACAATTGAATTGCTACGCCCTCGACTGTTTATTGTTCAATCAATTTTACGGTAAACCGCTTGTACTTTTATTTATTTTATTAAATACGCAGACTTATACCCAAAATTACACAAGCGCTTATCGAATATTAGGAAAAAACGAGAAAAAATAATTTACGAGTATTTAATATATATATATATATATATATAAGAAAATGTCGAACTTAAATATTTCTAATAAAGCGTCTCGTATGAAATAAACTTTCAAAATCTATTAATGTATCCCTTCACTTCGCCGTGTTTTCGTTTTAAACGCATATTTCTCGGGGAATATACGCGAGATTTTCAAAATCAACGTTTGTAACGGAATTAGCTAAAGTCGTACGACGGTTTTTGTTTGGAAAAATTAGTAGAGCGTAATGAACGAGATTTTAGTATTTATAAACGCGAAGGTAGAAGGACTATGTATTTTTCCAGATAGGACAAACCCGGTGATGGAAATTCGACGATCGAGCGAAGTACGAAATTAATATTGAAATACGCATAATTTAACGTAGAGTTTTACCTGATCCGAATGAATTTTAATCCCATCGATGTCCTGTGCGGTCACTTTACCGCACAATAATAATGGATTCTCCACCCACGGGTCCGAACAACAATACACTTTGCCGGACGGACATTTATCGGGCTTCTAAAAAATTATACGACACGAACGGTTTCGTTATAATATTGTCGATAATATAACGACGGGGACGTGCTCGAGGAAGTGATGGGGAATCGTATTGACGATTTTTTTTTAATCTAATTTTTTAACGTCTCTCGGTAAATAGCGCGGGAATTTCCGAATATTTACCCGTTTTCCTTTTCGATTAAACGTTTGAAATTCCTTTTACTTTCTCGTAATTTTTTTACGGAAAACGATCAAAATTATGATATCGCGATTGAATCGAAAGACAATTGTCACTTTCAAATTCGAATTCCGCCGGTAATAAAAGTATAATTCTGAACCGAAATGGAGCCGTTGGAACGGAAATTTCGTAAGCTTTTCGAAATTGTGTATTAAAAGTACGCCAGAATTACGGACAAATTACTACGTGTCGTAAAATTGTTTACGCGGACGCTTGTAATTGATAAGAGTATCGAGTTTAAAACATTTCCACCGGACGTCAATACGAAAACGTTCCCCGGCCGCTAAAAACGAATTTTTCGCGCCCGCTCGTTCGTCGTACGATTCATACCCGTACGAATTATAGCGATTATAAGTTTCGAGTGACTTTGTAAAGGGTACGATTCATTTCATATCGATTTATTTGGCGCCTTCGAAAATTAGGCCTACGAAACGTTAATAAAATGTCATCGATACACGTGACCTCCTACTCCCTTCCCCCCCACCTCTCCACAACCCGCTGGAAAAGGCAGTCGAATACGACACTGCAGCCGTCAATCGATACCGTGATTATTCTAATGTCCACTGTCGCGTCGTTTTCATCGGACACGCAATCGGCAAGCGGAACGCATTTACACTCTTCGACCCATTCCGTTTCCTGTGACGGTTCTGAAATAGTTCGTTTTATTATAGCGCGAGTGAATATTTTATATATATAGTATACGGGGGAAATATTGGTTGATAGATTGGTTTTTTTTTTTATAGTACGATCGATTTCATTCACGAACGTTTCAAAAATCGTTTTTATTAACGATTAGTCGATTTCTGAAAATTCGTTAAACACGACCGACAAATGAAAAACGTTCCGCAACGTTTTGTTTCGTTAATCGAACACCGCGATCGTTAATTAAACGAATATAATCACCGTTATAGGCGTTCTATAATTAAATATCGTCGACAAAACCCGACCACTTAAGGCTTACATCGAACGTGTGCTCGTACGTCGATTCACGTTACTCGATACTCACTACAAATGTGTAACACAACTTGCGTTGTGTTTCCGTCTTAAAAATGTAACGTTTAATAATATCGTTACGTTGCTTTAGTAAAAAAATAAAAGTCGTAACGCACCGCCGGCGCTGTGGACGATGGTTCAAGTAACTCAACTTTACTTAGACAGAGATTTTACGGTTACATCATTGCGAATCAACTGTTACACGAGGCGGTTTTTGTAATTTCTGGATATTGTTAAAGCCGGCGTATTATTGAAACAAAGATGCTGTATGAAATGTGTGCGGACCTTCGGGGTCCTAATATTCAAATTGTGTTAATTTTTAAACGTAAAAAACAGATCGCGCGACTCGTCGAAATTGTCGAAACACTATGGCCGCCTCGAAATTTCGAACATTTCGCCGCCTAATATCGAAATAAATAACTGGCGTAATTATTTCTAGAATTTTCACGAAAAAACCGAATTCGAATTGTTCAAAATTGGACGTGTCGACGATTGTAAAACGTTCGGGCACTTTTTCCTTACTTTCCAAAACTATCGAAAAATCGATCTACTAGAAACAAATTTCTATCGGATAATACTTGCGCTATACGAAAATGTTTTCACGAACAAAATGAAAAAAAACCCGAAACATTTTTCGCTTCGCTTTAAATTTTTACGCATACCGTTATTATTATAACCTACGTAAAAAATTAATTGAAACAATCGACGGTCTCGATACGGTTTCCGTATTCCTTCCCACCCCCCACAGCGAAGAAAAAATTAAATACGCGACCGAATATGTACTTACTAAATTTTTTGATTTGTAAATCCAATCTCTCGAACGATACCGGACCAGAGTCGTTCGATTTAGTCAAACGTACTTCGAAAATAACGAAAATAGTTACGAAAAAGACCGTTTTTAAAAACATTTTATTTAGCGACTCCTCCGTAAAGCGACGCATACGATATAAAAAAAAAATATACATCCTATAAATATTTATACGTATATACCTCAATTATAACAATCGATTCAATAACGTATCATAATTATACGTATTGTATAAATAGCAATTATTATCTACAATAGAATACCTGCAGAATATATATATATATATATGCGCTCGTACAATTTACTAACAACTAGGAATATAATAAATTATTCTACGCGATTTATTTTTAGTGACGCATAATGTCGGTTTATTATCGAGCAAATTATTATTGTTTTAATTGAATTAATTGTTTTTTGTTCGACATTGTCACGCACGAATAATTTTTGTAACAATACTGACATTAAATAGCTACACCACATTCGTAACTACGTCGACTTCCCATCCGATTCCTGAAAAATAAACATTTTACGTGTTGTTATTATTATTAACAACGTGTGCGTAAATGTATATAATATCGAAATACTCAAACGTGGTTATATGGTTTAATTTATAATTGAAAAGATCGCCGTTGTTTTGTTCATTATAAGCCATTGTCGATTGTATCAAATTATGTACGATAAAAATAAAAACGAATAAAAATCAAGTCGATTCTCGCTAAACAATTAAATTTTTCATTTTTTTTTTTGTTGATAATATAGAAAAATATAGGTACGTTTCAATAAACGGCAAATTACTGTTGTAAAAATTGTAATCGTACGTCGGTATAATTTACAATCGCTCGTTTCCGTTTCCAACGATTTATCGAAAATAAAAATTATTCTACAGCCTGTATAGGCGTACCATATAGAGACGCGCTTACATAGGCCCCACGATTTTGGAAAGAAAACGAATCAATAACGGAGAAACAAACAGATTCCGTATTATTGTTATTATTATTATTATTACACGACATAACTTACCGCACTCGTTGTTTCCGACGGCCACGTATATGTATCCGTCGTCTCCGAAATCAGCGCCCCAAGAGTTTTTCAAAATATAATACGGACTATCTCCCGCGAAACTGTACCCGACTATCTCTACCGCGTGATTCAACGAAGTCGCGCTGTTGTCGCACCGACCGAGTACGCCGCCCACATAGAACTGCCACGGTAACGCGTTGACGGCCACGGAAACCGGACCCGTCGACAAATAAGACAACAACAGATCTTCGCGGTCCATCAAACTGTAGGCCCAGTACGCGGCGTCTTATTGTCTCCGCCCGTTACGATTATTGTACGTACGCGAACGACGACACTTACTTAAGAGTTAAGAACGATTTCACTTTGACCCCTTCGTCGCGGATTCTGCAAGAAACAAATCGCGGCGTCTCGTTAGCGCTCCGAATCGCCCCCGCTTCGCGATTCCGATTTACTCACCGGCGCAGCGCGCACATTTGGTCTTCATAAACGGTCGGATAGTTTTCTTCTTTCAACACGGTGACGTTGTTCTCCGCCAACCACAAGAGCAAAAATACAACGCTCCCGCCAACGCATCCTCGGTTTATTCCTCCCGAACAATCTAACATCTAATACGTAATACACGCGACGGGCTAGTCATTATTATTTCGACGGCGCACGTTTTATACGTCGTAAATGATATCATAGTCAGACGTGGCCAAGTCTGAGCGTTAACGAATTTGGAGTTTCGTCATTTAGTTAGCTTCGAGCTCACTTCGTACAAATGTACCGAAATTAAGTAAAATTAACCGACAAATGGGTAATATTACGAGTATTGGTTATAATTTATAGCGTTAAGTACAAAAACTAGATTGTCGAACCGTCATTTACACCGGCCGACATAAATACGTCTGCACACGTCTATTTATAATATTATTTCGACCGAAATTACGATTTTAACTTCGTAAACATCGTTGGAAACTACAAATTTTTTTTTTATCAAAACGAAAATTGCTTCTTTTTGAAATGTTTACCATTTTACTTCCGTACCAATTAAAATTACGTACTTGTTGTACACTAAACGTTTGTAACGATCCTGTTTTAATGGCGTAAACAGACTCGATAACTTCTATCGCGCTAATCGCCCAACATGCTCCACAATTTTTTTGATTACGCACAGCGGTTACTACTCCTTTTTCCCTCCTTTAAAACAAAAACAAAATCATACAAACCTTAATTAGAAAAAAATTCTTCGATCCACGTTTTTCGTAGACTACGGTTAATAAAGTTGTTTCTAAACTTTTTGTACAAAAATTATTAATTATTATTACGCGTAATTATTTGGACGAATTCTTCAATTTTCCATACCGTTTGGTGAAATCGTTTGAATCGCAAAATTGTAAAAAAACCACGACTTCGTTTAAAGCCCGTATAATAATAATATTAAACTAATTAATAACTAATAATACGAATTACATAAATAACTTATATACGATCTCGTGTATTTAAATTTTCCGTATTCCAGTTGAAACGGTCATTTCATTTCGTATCGAACGCTATAATAAAATCATTCGAAAATGAATTTAAATTTGACATTTATCCATTACCAGTCGACGCTTATTAGTGCAGCTGTTGTAATAGACCTTTTAGGTCTTGTCATACTAAACGTTCCTGTGCGTGGTATCCTTTCATGAATCGGCGTTAGGTGTGTTTTAGTAAATTCTTCGGGAGTCAAGTCGGAAAATTTCGTGATTCCATAATTGGTACAGCCGTTACAATTACGGCTCAGTAATTTAATCGTTTTTAACGATTCCTGAAAAACAAAACGTATATTTCGAATATATGTATATATATATATATAGGTATTTTTTTTTTATAATAAACGTGATAAGACTAAAAACAGTTTTCTAATTAAAACTTATACGTGGACAGATTGTCGGCGAGCATTCAACCAACGCCCACTCACGATTACGTAATCTTCCTTATGTTTTCGTATCGTCGCAAAATTAACTTATTCATCACGTCCAGACATTATTACGTGTGTCCGGATCATAGAATAAAAGACTTATTCGACGATTTACATGACCAACCGTTCCAGTGTAAACATTCACCGTTAAACAATACACGTGCCGAAAATCAACGTAAATCGTAAACGCGCTTAAACTAAATCAATCGATCGTTTTTAAACACGGACCGGCCTCGAGTGTCGAAATCACGAGGTTAAAGCGATACGCGCACGCGCCTTAAATTAAACGTCTCGTACCTGAAACGTTTTAAACCTGACGTTCCGTTCCGTTTCGTTCGCGTAACTCTTATTGTACGTACTCGCGAATTTTTCGAATTCGTTCCGTTGGCCGTCGGTTCGGGTTACCGTCATAATAAAAAACAATACGAACACCACGCCGCCGACGATCACGGCCGCTTTCAACACGTTGGCTACGGCCATTGTTTTCGAAATAACGCCGAATATTGGCCCGTCGTGGTTTTTATCGTACGGTAAAACGGAATTCGGTGAACTACTCGGTATCCGCTTCACATACGTTGGACGACCCAACAACTTCGGAGTCCTCCTGTACCCCCGCGTGCCATTGAAATCAATACGGATATATAAGCTGGAGCGGCGAGTTAGGTGACTACAATGGCTTCGTCGGTTTCGAGATAACTTAGCGGCAGGTGCGTACGTTCGAACGCCGTCCATTAATCGTAGGCATACGGTTTTTTTTTTTTTAAGTAATAGAAAAGCTATTACGTAATATCGGTATTCGATACCCGCGACGAAAAACATCGTGTCCGCGGATATGTCATACGTAAAGTATAAATAGAAAAATATTCGAACACCGAAGACGAACAAAAAAAAAAAAATTGGTAATTTACCGAATCCGACGCAAAGATGGCGAAAACTATTACGTTGGACGAACGTGGAGAAACATAGGAACGAAGTTTCGAGACCGTATTAATAAAATTATTATACGTCGAGAAACGTACAAATCGCCCGTCAAAACGTCGACAGGCGAAAACCACGCTGAGGATCTAATTCCCAAAACGATCCCAACTTATTATCGTTAACCAAATAACGAAACATGGCCGGTGAATGACGCCATCCGGTCGTTTTTGAACGCTGACACCCCGAAACTAATATTCGTTCAAATAACGACAAATTTTTCCCGCGGGAATTTGATATTATTTATACTCGTCACTATCGTTTTACAATTTTCCCGATTCGCTCGTCGAGAACGACCGACATTAAAAACGCGCTCGATTCGTTCGTATTGTTCACGTTTCGTCGACAATAATGCTCACGGACCCGGTACCTCCCCAATCGTTCGCGTGATCCGTAATAAGAATTTCGTACGACAAATCGTGTCCATGATCGGGCCGCCCTGCGAAAACCGCGCGCGTTTTGATAATATCAATAAATAAACACCATAAACAGCTGTTTTGATAGTAACTCCGAGTTTTAAAAACTTTAATGATTTGTTTGGTACTGTTGCTCGATTTTCAAAAATGGACTTCTCCTCCATCACTTGACCCGGTCGACGTTTTAAACCCTATAACGCCGACATTCTACCAATGCATTTGAATGTAATGTTCATGGTGAGCGCAAAACTCGTCGTACCCGATCGGTTATTCGTAATATAATTATCGATCAATTAACCGTTTAACCCATTGTTACCGTATTTCAGTTGTCGACATGGGCTCGATTGCTTCGGTCCTCCAGTGGCATTGCAGTTCCTGTTCGCTCATAAATCCCACCGATCGACTGACTTGCATACGATGCAACGTACAAAGAAATTACGAGTGCAAGAAAGAAGTCGACTCGCACACCGCTCATAGATGTCCCAAAAATGGCATTACACCCTATGTGACGGACATTCTATGCGCGGAAGCGGAAATCGCGGCCGGGGCGTTGAGACTCGACGACGATGCGTAAGACCACGACACTTACGGTTGTATAATACATGTGCCTAATAATATTTCTGTCCTGTTTTATGTTAATAGTGACCCAACTAATGTTGGCCAAAAACTCAACGTAGTCAAACTTAAATTTAAGTCTGTTACTTTACAACGGCGTAAATCATGGAACGGTTTCGAGGATCATTTATATACTTCTTTACGGTCGTCAAAAAGTTCGACGTTATTATTCACAGAAAATGATCCATGGTTATGTTACACCTGTAAAACTAGAAATTGTTCAACACGACAATGCCATAACTGTGACTCGTTTAGAAGAACTAAAGAACGAACGAATAAAATCATCCCCATCACCATTAACATGCCAAATGGTAAGTGTTTTAAATAAAAATAATTATTTTTGTTTCGATAGTTGCCTATAAATAGTAGTCTGTTTGTTTCGTTAGAACCAGATAAAAAGTTAACAAGCAATTGGACTTGTGAAAAATGCTCATGTACTTTAAATCCATTTTGGTCAGACTCTTGTGAATCATGTGGATGGAATGCTATAACAGTGATGCGTGATTGTGTACGATATACACCACCAAAAAAAAAATGGACATGTAAACGTTGCACTCTACTTAATGACCCTAATTCAACAGTTTGCAATGCTTGTGGTGGATCAAAGGCTAAAAGCCTTTGCCCTGATGATGGAACGCTGCGAGAGTTTTGGACTTGTGATAAGTGTACATTAAAAAATAGATTATCTGCGTTAGTGTGTAAAGCCTGTAATACAGATAAACGGGCAAATAAAAAACGGCGATCAGATACCCAGTGTCCCACTTGTACATTTGAAAATGAATTAAACGCTAAAATATGTGCAATATGCCAGAAACATTTAGAACCTGAATATTATTCGTCTATATTGTTATCAAACCATCCAAAAAAACAAAGTGAATTAATGGAAAATTTGAGGAAAGTTGAAGAACATGAAGCGCGCGAAAAATGGAATGAAATAGTGCTATTTTGTATTCAAGTAAATAACATTATTTTACTATATTCCAACATTTTACACTTCGTGATTTACAATAACATGTAATCATTTTATTTTAATCAACAAAAAACAATTGAGATTGATTGAAAATATTAAAAGAATATAGTTTTAATTTAAAATAGATACTTCATATATTTTTAGATACTGGAAAACCAAAAATATTTAAAAATTAAAAATTCGTGATTATATTCTTTAAAATTTTAAGATTTTAAATTCATTCATAAATAAATTACCATTGTATATACAAACATACTTATCGCTGTTAAAAATAAATTTTGGTATAAAACAAATATTTAGCATTTTAATTAATCCATAAAATATGTTTTCCATATTTTTAGTTTTCTAAGAATTAAAATAAAATTAATTGATTTTAATGATTACATGATTTAAAAAATTGTATTCACGATGAACTTGTTTCATTTTTAAATATTACATTGTAAAATCAATAATAAAAAATTTTTAAAATGTTTTATAGTTTTATTGTTTAAAATACTAAAGTATATTTTTATTATTACAGAACAGTCAAGAATTTGTTGATGATTCTTTTCCACCTGCTGCTAAATCCTTATACTATATTGACAAAAATGAGAGCTGTCGAGTTACACAATGGTTACGACCTGAATTTATTTTTAGTTCCGAATTGGATAAGGGATTATCCTGGAGTGTATTTAGAAAACCAAAACCTTCAGATATAATTCAAGGTTATAATAATAATCATACATTTTACAAATGTAAAAAATTAAATATTGCGCTTATATTTACATTTTTTATGTTAAATATTGAACTATTAAAGTATTTTTAAAACTATTATAATATAAATATATATATATACTTCCAAATATTAAATAAAATTGATTTAATAATTACTTGATTATTAAATAAGAAAAATATAGTATTTGTATTTAGTATCATCTTACCATAATGTAAACATATAACCAATATTTCATTACTATACATAAAACAGATTAGAAATATCCTCTATTATTATATTATTATAATATCCTCTTGCGAATTCTACATTTAATAAAATAATAACTTATATATAAATTATTAAGTACTAATCGTTTAATTTTAACCATTTAGGTGTTTTAGGTAATTGTTGGCTGTTAAGTGCTTTGACAGTTTTAGCAGAACGTGAAGATTTAGTTAGACATGTTATGGTTACCAAAGATTATTGTAAACAAGGTTCGTACCAAGTACGACTTTGTAAAGATGGTAAATGGACTACTGTTCTTGTTGATGATTTGTTACCTTGTGATCATCGAGGAAATCTAGTTTATAGCCAGGTTTGTATAATAATTGTATTTATCCATATGGTGTAGCATAATAATTATAATTTATATATACATTTAACAAACGTTAAAAATTAACAAATATTTTAACAGGCAAAACGTAAACAACTATGGGTTCCCTTGATTGAAAAAGCAATAGCTAAACTTCATGGCTGCTATGAAGCATTAGTTTCTGGTAGAGCAATTGAAGGTCTTGCTACATTAACAGGAGCACCTTGCGAAAGTGTGCCTTTACAACCATCATCAGTACCAACGGAAGATGAACTTGATCGTGATCTTATATGGGCACAGTTATTAAGCTCACGTCTTGCTGGCTTCTTAATGGGAGCATCCTGTGGTGGTGGTAACATGAAAGTAGATGAAGATGTTTACCAAAGCAAGGGATTAAGACCAAGACACGCCTATTCTGTATTGGATGTCCGAGATATTGATAGTCATCGGTTGTTAAAATTAAGAAATCCATGGGGACACTTCTCTTGGAATGGTGATTGGTCTGATGATTCTGAGATGTGGACAGATAAGTTAAAAACAATGTTAATGCCAGATGGATGTTGTGAAGGAGTATTTTGGATATCATATGATGATGTTTTAAAGTAACTTGTAACATTTATAAATAAATTAAATTTTTTTCGATTAAAATATTTGTTATTTAGGTATTTTGATTGTATTGATATTTGTAAAGTAAGAAATAATATGTGGAATGAAGTAAGACTTAAGGGATATTTACCACCATTATCTTCAACTGATCACTTATCATGTGTCATACTTACGGTCTCAGAACCAACAGAAGCAGAATTTACACTTTTTCAAGAGGGACAGAGGTAAATAAAAATATATTATTACTTATGTCGTATTATATATGAAAATATATATACGTGGGTTTTTTTTTGTAGAAAATCGGAAAAATGTAATAGAAGTCAACTCGATTTGTGTGTAGCTGTTATGAGAAGCAGAGAAGTCACACCTGAACGACCAATCTGTATTGGTCGTCTTGTTGAACATAGCAAACGTCAAGTTCGTGGATTTGTTAGCTCACACAAGATGTTAGAACCAGATGTATATGTTGTTGTTTGCTTGGCATTTAACCATTGGCATACAGGTTTGTTTTTTACTTTTCATATTTAAGCAAATTGAAATTTAAGCAATAAATGTTTACCACCACAAAATATTTATAACACACGATATTAATAGATTTAATAGATCCTTCAGTTTATCCCGAATTTGTATTGGCAATTCATAGTTCTAAACGTCTACTAGTGGAACAAGTGTCACCACCTTCCTTTGTTTTGGCCGACACAATTATTAACTTGACTTTGGCAAAAGGACAAAGACACGAAGTAAGTTTGTTACGCAATTCGACATTAAAACATAATTAATAACGATAATTGATCATAGGGTCGTGAAGGGATGACGGCTTATTATTTAACTAAAGGATGGGCAGGACTTGTTGTTGTGGTAGAGAATCGACACGCAAATCGTTGGATACACGTGAAATGTGATTGCCAAGAAAGTTATAACGTTATGTCCACTAGAGGATTACTTAAAACCATTGACTCTGTTCCACCTTTGCATAGGTAAATAGTACCAAAATACTTTCGTTGGTTAATTTTTCCTTTTTATTTTTTTTTGTTTTAGACAAGTTATAATTGTATTGACTCAATTGGAAGGAAGTGGAGGGTTTTCAATTGCTCACAAATTAACTCATAGATTGGCAAATCAAGCTGGACTTCATGATTGGGGACCACCAGGTTGTTCTCATTTACCACAAATACAAAAGTCTATTGAAGGACTACACTCTCCTAGACTGATTACTTAGTATTATAAGGCGAAACGTATGGTATATATTACACATTTCTGTGATTTTTTTTTTTTACTTTCTAGTGTGAGTACAAATAATTGTATTAGTAAAACCAAAATTATTGTAAAAACTTGCAAATAAATTATGATTCTATTTCGAAATTGTGCGTAATTTGTACATCAACATAATACTCGATTGTTAGTTTATATAGAACAACATAGTTAAAGGTGACTGTTAATTAAGGTAAACAACGATACCTATAGATGGTTATTAAAATAATAGTCGATACTAATGTTTTATATTTGGGATATATATAGTTAATTTTTCAATAGGTAGATTATGAGCGTGAATAAGACCAATGATTATTACAAAACAACAGTTTGTAAGTACGTATTTTCAAGTTCACAGACAGAACTTTTAAATTTCATTTACCAAACTAGGGTAAAATTATTTCGTCGTCGTCGTCGTCTTGCTGATGAAATACGCGTATGTACGATTAACAATTGTACGTTCCTTTTCGTTTACATTTTCGAACCGGGCGGATTTTCAAAATTCCTGAGTGGTAAGCAACCTTCGAAAACGACGGTAAATGTCGACGAAACGGCGCTCTTTACCGATTTTCCGGAAATTCGAACTTCATTTCGAAACGTTTCATAAAAACACTTCCGGGTTTTTCGCGGTCGTTCGATCAGATGACATACGCCGTTTTCTCCGTTTCGAACGCCGACTTCAGACCCACCATCACGAAATAATACCGGCCGAGAACGACGGTTGATCATTGAACGTCGTCGAAACCCGTAATATCAACGATTACCAAACGTCTTTGGCGCTCACGCACTACTGATAAACATTATCTGTCCAAGAAAAACCGTTAATATTTCCTTTAACGGTTTTTTCTTTTATTCCCTTTGTTTCCGTTACACCCCACCGGACGAGTTTCTCGTTCCGTTTATTTTTTTTCATATTCACGATACGTTCCGACCGTCGTCACCCGGTGGCTTTGTTGTTAACCGCCCTCCTTTACGTTATTATTTCGCCGCGCCGTCGTATTGTTCGCGACGGTTATTTCGTTGCTGGTCGTGTACTCGTTACCGTCGCTCGCCCAACAGAATTCGAAAACGTTGCGCGTTTCGCAAATTCCCAAGATCGACGTAGCGTAATGGCGTTCGTCAAAAGCAAAATCAAGCGGTTCAACGAAATCTTAAGTAAGATCACCGTCGAATCGCTTTTTTGCGATTTTATTTTGGTTCCGGTCTAGTTGTTGCCCGCGAGAGAAATATTCACGGATTTACGTTAACCGCCTTAAATTCGGATTTTTATTTACTTTTTTCGTTACAATGACGTGCACTGAGTATTTTTACTTCGTTCAAACTCTACATATACGACGATTCAGTGCCAAAAATTACGAATTTTACCGACCATTAAAAAATATCTAATTAGATTTCTGACATACAGTTTATTTTTTATCGCCAACATGAATTGCTTAATGTCCGTATTATTATTATTATTATTATTATTATATATAATTTTTCAGTAGAATACTTATTTATCTGTATGTTATTCGTGTATAAATACATATCTAATTTGACAGAGATCTGTGTAAAAAATGTGATCAACAACTAGACCGGTAATTACTTATTTTTAAACAATACTTCGTGTTTACAAAATGATACGAATTTCGATATCAAAATAATAAAAATAATATATAAGTAATATAGTGTGGATAAATATTTTTTTTAAGAAAAAGTTATTAGAGTGGAGGAAACCAAAAAATATATAAATGTACAATACTTGTAAAATTGTTAGGAAGTTTGAAAATATGAAAGAAAATATACCAGTTTGAATTAGATTATATTGCAGTTTGTGTTTTATAATTTCAATTATTTTTGCTTAATGTACAAAATTGTATGCAGAATATTTGTTTTTAAACGCTCAAGTATAAATTTAAGAAATTTCTAGGAGTCTATAAAAAAAAATTAGACACTTATTATATTTTGTTCGATATATTCCTGTAATATATTTAACATTTTAGGTTGTGCGCCACCACCTGGAACATATAATCCAAGAAGTCCAGCTCCAAAAATGTGTAAAGGAACTAAAATTAATACTGTGGAAAGATTCAAAGAACCTTCTATACCACAAGTAAATTTTATTGAATTATTTTTTACATAACTATTGACACTAGAACTATATACGCATATATTACTTGTATACACTGTAGGCCAATAATATAAATCATCATCCTATCTTGCAATTAGATAAATATATACGTTTCTACATAATTACAATTTTAGAGTTATAGACCTATAAGTGTATTATAATTATAATTTTATATTAGAAATTCAGAATTAAATAATTTTTTATTGCAATATGAATTTGAGTTGTATCAAAAATAAAAATAAATCAATGTATAATAATGGTAACTTCTAACTCAAAATTACAAATTTGTTAATAATTTAGTTGTATACAATAATATTATAATTTAATTTTTTATGTTTTAGACTCCAAAAAAAAATAAAGTAAACTCTACATTCAAAATTCCTTCCAACTTCAGGTATAATATGAACATAATATATATATTCGTATAAGATTATCTCAATATTCTGTAAATTATTATTAGCTTAAATTTGTGTTTTATTATAATTACAGTTCACAAAGTTCAGTTTACACTGACTGTTCCAAAAAATCTAACAAAACGATAAATTCAACTTCAACGGCAAATAGTTTAAAAAAAATAAAAGCTGAACACCTTGTGGAATTGAAGAAACTAGATTCAAATCTTACCAAAGCTCTCGTGGATATTGAAAAACTAGATAATGATACTAAAAGTACAACTGATACTTGTAAAGATTATATTAATGTATGCCGAAGCGCTTGTTCAGATGCATTGGAAAATCGTGTGTGCAGAATGGTTATTGAAAATTCACAAGCTGCATTGTATGCAGTTTGCCAACGTTTGCGTGAAACTTGTGAATATAATGAAACTTTAAGAATTGAAACTGAGCGCTTGCAAGAAGAAATTGGTGAAAAAAAATGCTTTGAACAAATAGCTGCCGAACAAATTGCCATTGTTGAACAGAACCTTACTCAAAAAGTCAATGATTACATGAAAATTTCTGAGTCAGTTAAAGATAATTGGTTAACTAAAATAAGATTTATTGTGGCGACTCTTGATGAATTAGAATCTATGGTAGAGGGCGAAGTAAAAGAAATTATTCAAAAACTAAAATTGGACTTGGACGTTATTGATCCAGAAGGCCCAAACTACAAACAACTTTTAGAGAAATATGAAAAGTAAACATTTTATTTTAGTTTTATAGCATTGAATTAATTGTGTTTGTTTATTAATAGAACTATGAAAAGAAATATTCAGCTTGAAGAAATAGTTAAGAAACAAGAAGATTTGGAAAGAAAAATAATTGATTTGACTAATGTAAGTCTGAGTAATATTTTGTTATTGGTTATGAATTATAAATACAACCTATAAAACTACAAATTACTGTTGGTGTTTTCTTAATGTTTTAAATTTTATAGTCTATATCTTTTATTAAAAATTACTCGTTTGGATTTGATTTTAAATGTTTACAGGAGAAAAACGCATTAGCAGTTAAATTACAAAACAAACCAAGGTCTACTGGTTTATCGAAAAACCGTTTGGATGTACTGGCCACCCCACGTAAACGTATTGAGAACATTGAGAACATTGCGCCCAAAAATAAAACTTATGTACTCCAAAGTAACACTTTAAAAACTATAAAACCTGCTGCTCAATCTTCTCCGTTGAGAGAAATGAACTGGTAATAATAAAAAATGATTACCTTCTGAAATTTTTGTAAAAAAATTTTAATTTTTAATTTATTTTTTATGACTTATTTTATTTTTCATTATGTATTATATTTTTATTTTACAGAATAAACGTTAATATTTAAATAAGTATATATAAACGATTAATTTTTTTTTTTTTAGTTTTCAATACCCATAAAAACACTTGCAGACATAATTTATCCAGAATTATTTAACCCAAAATAAACGTTCCTTATTAATATTTTTCAAATTATGGCGTTCGTTTTAATTCGTTAATAAAGCAATTTCACAATTCGATTAATCTTCAACGCCTTAAATATATTCATTTTAACTTATATAATTAGGGGCTCTATATGTTAAAGATTGACTCGTGTTTACTTTTTACATTCTTGAATTATATCATAATTCAAGGGCATTAAAAAACAACGTATAAAACGAAAAATCGTTATTTTTATATACTGATATTGTATATAATATAAATTAAGAAATTTTTTGATAATTTTAAAAGCACTGTCTGAATTAGGACCACAAATAGCAGAGGAATTAATGACATGTTTCACCACTAATAAAGCTTCTTTAGAACAAATTGGAGACCTAAAATCTATAAAAGTTTGTGAAAAGTCTCGAGTAATTGTTAGCACCAGAGCCTCATAAAATCTAGTTGCTACACAGGTTTAATCACACGAGTGTTTTATATACATATATAGATCCTAATAAAAAAATTCTTTTTCGTTTACTTACAAATATCAATTTTTTTTATTTACACATAATACACATATATATTTGACTATAAAATTACATCCTATTGTTAAACAAAACATTTACTCATTTTCAAAACAAGACGGAACTATTAATAATACGTGTTTAAAATAATTTACAATCTTTGTTATATACATCACCATTAAAAAAAAGTGAAAAAAAATGCTTTTTTGAAACGATGAAAAATGTGTGTCCACACACAGAGGTTGTTGCATATTTTTGAAAGACTGTGTATTTTTACCACAAAAAAACGTTTGAATAATAAAAATGTACACAACAATTATTCTGAAACTAATTGAGCGTCCCGCGGCAACAATGTGTACCACACAGACATGGTATTTTGTTTTCTTCCAGTGGGAATTTATAATCGTACGTGATTTCTTCATTGACACCAATCGGCTGCTTGCTGTATATGACAATTTTCTTTTGCCCTTCTATTTGAATGATTTTCGCGTAACAGTTTGGCTGCAATCAATGACAACATCTATTATTGTTGGTAATATTTAACAAGAAATCAACACTGATGTTATGTAAAAAATATATATATATATATATATAACGTACGCGGGCGTTTTTACTACTTACGTTACAACTGTGGTTGATGAACCTCGCTAGGTTACCGCATTTTGTGGCATCGATAATGGTGTCCAAATCTATTCGAAATAGATACGAGCTGCCTATGCCTGTGGCTTCATACTGTCGCTCACGCAAATCGGCCACAACTGGACGAACCATTTGGCCCACATACTCAATAACCATTTCATCGGCTGCTATAGACTCCATGGCAAACAATCCCCAATCGTGTATGGCCGACTTTCCAAATTTCAATTGTTTCTTACGGAATTTCAACACGTTGAATTTGAGTAGATCGCTATCAGATGTGGCTCCAAACGCAGTTAGCAACCGCCGCTGGTTACTACGTGCCTCACGAGAAAGGGCTAACATCTTGCCAGTAGATTCTTTGACGCGCTTCAGCTCCGTAATACGATTCAATTGGGCGATTGTATGTCCAAAATGATACTGAAATAAAATATCCGTAAATAAGTTTTAACTTTGAAAAAAAAAATTTGTCTTAATATTTCAACAGATTTTTATCATATTATGCTGACATTTTTTACTAATTATGTGGATATATAAAATATTAAAAATTAATTATGGGAACTAAATCAATAAAATCTGAAAATAAATCTATTAAACCATTCATTCCTGTACTGCTATTTATATCAATTTTTCATTATCTAATCATATTTAGACCTATTCAATTGTGAACCTATATGGCAAATAAAAATAATATATTGCAGACATAAAACCTCTAACCAGAAAATTATCAAGGAAAGGTTTTTTTAAAAAAACAATCATAAAAATCTATTTTTAAAATAATAGAGGCGGAAATGAAAATTTGTAGACCCTCAACTAGATTTTCTGTATTTCTATATAAATACGTTAATTAAAAATAATGTAACAATTACCTTATGATTGGCTTTTTGTTTACTGTCTACTTTGTAATAACCTTCTGTTCGAGCGCATCCTGTATCATGAATTTTCCATTCGTCTTTTTTCTTTTTCCGTGAAATTTGGTTTGGTAATGCTGTCAGTATTTATTAATTAAGAAAAACTAATTGGATAACCAAAATTAATTAACTACTCTATAGACTTAATTAAACGTACTTCCTCATCACTACTTTTACTTTTCGCTCACTTCATATCTATATTTTGATAAAACAAAATCCTAAACTACATACAAATTGTTATTACTCAAAAAAGAAAATATATATATTGAATAAAGTTGTAATAAAGTTTTAAATATAAAATCATACTTTACTCTTATTAAATATCTAAAACATACACCTCTGACAATAAATAAACGTGCGGAAATAAATGAATACAATGACATCACATCATTTTCACATTTTAACTAATACATTGTACAATAAATAAATAATGTATATAAAGGATATCTGGATGGCTGACCCAATGCGTTTCATTCATCCAATAATGTTGTGAAGTTTTGTTGTTCAACAATAAATCGTAACTTTGTTTTAAGTAATTGGTATCTTCCATATCTAAACCCTTAGTAAGGAACTCAAACAATATAGTTGCTTCTTGAACCCCATCTCTTCTGTTAAAGTATTTTATCTTGGCTTTATTACGTTGATGTTTCTGTACAGTCAAATGATCTGCAGCATTATTTTCTATTGTGTTGCTGTTTCTAACAGCTAATGGCTGTTTTAATTTCTTTGGTGAAATATCTACTACTTTCTGTTTGTTTATTATCGGTTGACTTTCTATAACATTATCAGTAGTCTCTATGTCAGTTTCCCAATCAAGTATAGGTGGAGGGCTGTACACCTGTTGAGGCATACAGTACGAATGATCAGAAAAGACTGTACTTTGATTTTCATCAGTTTCTGATGTTGATTTATCCCCGTTTAATAAACGTTTTTTCGATTCTACTGGCTGATCTACAATATCATCTTCTATTTTACGTTTAACAGTTTCACGTTTGTACTTCACAAATGATCCTTCTTCATCAGAACTTGATAGAACGTCCATTGCCATAGGAGTTTCATTTCCAGTAGGCGTCAGTTCTCTAAAATATTAAACATTAAAAACACATTTTTCATTACAAAAGAATACTTTTATAATTTATTATAATTATCAATTAATTATAAAAAATTTTCTATTAATTTTTTCTACCTGACTCTATCAAAGTCTTCCATTGTCATCAATTTACATAATTTTTTCAATTTATTTCGCCACACATATGCATCACTCGAATTCTCATCACTAGAGCTATTATCACTAGACTCTTCTGAAGAACTATGAACTGATAATTCAGAAGTAGAACTGTTACTATCACTCTCAAACAGTTCTCTTCCTAAACGTTTTCGTTCTGCAAAGGTAGGTCTTGTCACTTCATCGTCATCGATCTTTAAAAAAATAAATAAATAAATAAATATATTTATATATATAAAGATTAACTTATCTTTAAGTTAATAAATTGAACTTACATCTTTGCCTTCATTGTCTGAAGTTATGACCATCTCTTCTTGATCACTTCCATTATCTTGTTCTTCATTAGTTTTCTTTGGTGATGGTTCTTTCTTTTTTCTCTGAATATGTTAAATTATACTTTATTAATAAAAGAAAAAAAAATTTCATTAATAATAACTTACGCGGAATGATGGCATTTTAGGTAAAGCTGCTCGAAATCCTAGTCCATAACCACTAAGAGCCAACGTTTCTAAGCCTTCTGTTCCTGCTTCTAAAATACTATTGAGATCCTGAGCTGGTTGCACAGATTTAGGCTCTTCGTTAGTTACACTAGTAGACTAAATAAGAAAAAAAAAATATCTATAATTCCAAAAAAAAATTGTAGTAAATAAAATATTACTTTTGACTGTCTCTCAGACTCTTCCCACCATTTATCCAAAGTATTAAAAGCAACAGTAGTTCCAATTTTCTTCATAAGATCTTGTTTAATTATAATTCTCAAATTATATATTACAGCCTTCATTAAACTTCTGAAAACAAAAATTGATATTAGAAATTTTTCTATTTCAATTAATTAACTATTAATACTTTTGAACTTCTGTCGATAAAGTTTTACTATCATGCTTATCACGTGGTGGTTCTGGTTCTGGTTCATGAAAATTCATTTGAGGTAATTGAACACCATACGAATAGTTTGGCATATAAGGAAAATATTGATAACCATAATGATTATTGAAGTGTGAAGAATAGTAATATGTTTGGGGTGGATAATTTGGTAATGGTGGATATTGTGGTATAATATTAGGATCATTCTCCACAATTTTTTCATCGCGAGATGACAAGCTAGATAAACTCATTGCATCATCTGGCGTATTTCCTTTAGAGCTTCTATCTAACATGGTCTCATCATCACTAGAACTGATATCACTATGCAGAGTATCATGCATAGTTTTACTAATTACTAAAATAAAACACACAAAAAAAAAAAATATATATATATAACAATTTAAAACAAACAACAATAATTATAAATTACTGTTATTAACTTACCACTTCTTATATTATTATTTAAATAGCTTTTTGATTCTAACTTTACTTTCTCTTTAGTAATTTTTAGTTGTTCAACTGCTGCTTTATAACACTTTAAATAAATATCTTGTGATAAGAAAGGCGATGGAGGATTAGAAAGTGGCGATAATGTATTATCTTCATTGCTGATTTTGTCTTCGTCTAAATCTGACTGATTGTCATTAACCTCAGGTGGTGGAGGTAAACTTACATTAAGATCATCAATAATATCTTCTATAGTTTCAGGTAAATCATCAGGATCTTTTTTCACAATGGATAAAAATGCAGGTTCCATAGCACCTTGAGAAGACATACCACTAAGAAGCATTTCAATTCTTGTGTCCAAATCTAATTTTGATTGCGCTTCAGTATCTACCTTAGATGCTACTACTGGTGCTGGTGTTGAAGGTAAAGGTGGAGCTACAGGATTAGATTCTCCCCACCAATGATTACTAGATGGTACTGGCGGAACATTGCAAGGATATCTTAAAACGAAACGTAATAACAATAAACAATTTTATAAAAATCAAACGATTAATATCTTTACCTATATGCATATGGATAAGTCCCATTGTAACTAGAAGTAACATTCTGATTGAGGTTAGTATATCCACTACTATAAGTTTGTTCCGGTGGAAGATCACTGGTAGTAGGAATAGGAGTGACATAATTATAGTTATAATTTTTGTAATTATCTACTTTTGCCGGGACTGATTTTTCTTCAGTCTGAGGTTTAACAGGTGGTTCTTCTTTAGATTTAATTGATTTAACCAACCGTCGATCACGAGTAGGAGGTGGTTTTACTTTAGGTACTTCAGGTATAGGTTTTGCTTTTTCTACAGACAACTTCTCATATATCATTTTACATTTTTCAGCTAAAAAATTAACAAATAGTTCAATTTTAAACATTCTTTATAATATGAATTCCAATTTGTATAAATTATTAATATATTTACCAAAAGGATCCAAAAAGACATTGACAACTTTTCCCATTACGGATGTTTCATGTAATCTTTGAACACACAACCTAGCTGCCGATGCTTGATTAAAAATTATTTTTGCTAAACCCAAGTGTTTTTTAGTAATTGGATGAAAAAATATTTGTAACAAATCTATTTTTCCAAATTTCATTACCTAAAAATTATAAAACAAAAAATGTGTAAGTTTAAAATAGAATATTGATAAATATTGAATTAATACAATAAATACATACATATTATATGATATTATAATATATGATATACATTCTACAAAAACAATTCATATTTTCTTAAATCTAAAATAAAAAATACATGTATTCATTACCAGTAATATAGATTTGGAAATATTTAAACATAAAGTAGATATAGTCTGAAATTTATCAAGTAATTTATAATACATGATACATATAAAATATTAGGATCCTCATAAAAACTACACACCGAAATCGATTAAGAACATGTTTAACCAAATTGAGCTTAATTTCTTTTGAATAAAATATTACTAACAGTTATAATTAATTATCCAATCGACAAAATCAACATGGTGAAACACCTCAAATATATCATACATAAATTACTCGTTATTACAATGTTTATTACTAAAGTTGAGTGGAACTTTTCAAATTCCTACCCTATATGAAAAAATAATCGAATCCAACTATAAAGTCGAAATTTCAACATAAAATTATTTTCAACCGAATATCTTTTATAAAATTGATTTGTTATCAATTTTAAACCTACATATTAAAATATCACTGACTATAATCATATAAATGGACAAATAAATTAACATTTATAACTATCCATAGACGTCTACACCAATCAATGATAATAGCCCTGAATATGTAAAACTAGATGGCTTTCTGATAATTATTAATTCAAATAACAACTATTCACCTAGAAGACAAGTAGTAATGTTTACATATTGTTATCATATTATTTCTTATCATATATTCTGAGAAAATAAAATGTATAATTTTAATTTGAACAGCGTCAGTAACGTTAACAATCTTCACGCGTTTTTGTAATTCAAAATATAAATTAAAAACAAATAGCTATATTTATGTTAAAATTTTTATGGTGTATCCTACTAAAGGTTAAATACTTATAAAGGAAGTTTAACATTTGAGAATATTGACAATGTTAAGTATTAGTTATAGTAAAATTCGGGCTGTGTATGATAAAATATCATATTACCTGTTTGACAATGTTAATTTTCGAAGTTAAGTTTTTTTCTATTCCACATAAAATTAATAAAATATAGTAATATACATAAACATTAATAATGTTTAGTTTGTCATTAGAATTGGTCCCAAAAGGCATTTGGTTTTTATGAGTTTCTGTATTATAAGATTGACGTAAAATTTGTAATAGAAAATTGATAAAATAATATAAATATTAACTATTATGTAAACATTAACTGGTTATAATGCATATTACAGTAGTATGTTACGTAGATATTTTATACATGTGTGATTATTGAAGTTTTGCAGTTGATTAACTTATTTGAGAAAATGTATTAGTACATTGATTGTTAGTTTGTGAATAATATATAATATCAGTTTTACCTCAAAACCTAGAGTTTCAACCTATTTCTATTACTTGATTTAAGCTACTTTACTCACCAAATCAGTCAGAAACGTTTTACCAATGTTATCATTTAAATTGGTAATAGTTATCTCAACTTCAGGCCGATTATAAGTATAGTTTTTATCAAGCTGAAAAAAAATTAATATAAAACGTAATAATTTTTTCTATACGTGCAAATATATTGTTTCCCTATTATATTATTTTTATTTTCAATGTTTTTATTAAAAATAAAAATACACAAAAATTATTATTTTAATAGTATTAAAAATATAACTTATTTGTTTAAAATTTAATGTATTTTCATAAACACATTACATAATATATTAAATGGTTAGGTATAATAAATAACATTACACAAACATTTTATTTTTGACAAAAATATGTATTTAATAATACATACACATTATTTTATAAATTAAGTTAATATTATATTTTATGTAAATATTAAAATCTACAAAAAATGTATCTAAACTTTTCATTATTATTTACAAACTGCAAATACTCAAGTTATAATTAATAGTTTGTAATACACATAATTATATATAATATATGTAATAATTATATATATTATATATATAATATATCACATAATTATATGATCTTTTGAAATTTACTAACATTGATATCTACTGTATAATTAATTAGTGATTTTTCGGATTTCAACAAAATACAAATGAAGTATCAATAATAATATTAATTACAAATATCAATATTTTATAATTATATACACAAAAATCATTGTTCTACAAACAAAATTAATTTATATTATCATAAATTAAATCAAAATATACTAAAACAAAATTTAGATTGACTTGAAAATTGTTATACATATTATATCCTACTTTCTGTTTTTCTTAAAAAATTATTTTTAAAAAACTATGAAACCTCTTTGATTATATGTGATCATATAAACATTTCAAAAACTGTATCTAAATACAATTTTATAAAATAAAGTGATTAATTATTGTAATTTGTATACAATAACTGTTAATAAATAATATTGTGGTTATCTATCTGTTTTAACCTTTGTTTATCAGAGTATCCAATATAGTAATTCCAATTCATTCTATTAATTAAAAGTAAAACATGTGTTTTATCTGATAAAAATTGTTTATGGAATGAAATTTTAAACAATATTGATGCGTTGTTTTATCGAATTTTCTTTAATTTTTTTGCATTCAGAACAATTAAAATGTACAATTTGAAAAAATGTTTAAAATTCAGTCTCTTAAGTTGATGACCTCATTCAACTTTTCAAAACATTTCTCTATCATATCAGTATATCACAAAACAGATTTCAGGTTTTTAAATATAATCATTTACTTTCCAAACAACATAAATTAGGAGACTTTACACAGGTATTCGAAAAGAAAATGGATAATTAAAAAACTAAATGTTTTAAATTGCATATTTTATAAAAAATATATGTTTGCACTTTTTTTATAATTTATATTTATCGAAGTATTTTCTGTTAGGTATTTTTAACTTATAAATAAACAAAAAATTTTAAATGAAATACATACCTTAAATTTAGGCACTGGTAGATCGATAGGCAATGTTATAGTTTTAGATTTTGATTTAAATGTCCGTGGATCTTGAACAATTATTTCAGAATATTTGGAATTATTAGGTACAATACCATCATACCGATATATTTTAGTATGTGCTTTGCTAAGAAATGGATCAGTCATAAGTTTCCAATTGCGTTCCTTTGGTTTTTCAACAATTGGTAAGGTTGGTGGAGGTGGTGGTGGTGGTGGTTGTGGGGGTGGTGGTGGAGTGGACGGTCTCCATATAGATTGCATCGGTGAAGGAGGTTTTTCAATTCTTGATGATGAAACCCTGTTGTACTCATATTCATTGTCTTCATCGCTGCTTTTGATATAATTATGATATCGCTGATGACTGCGATGCGATTCATGCTCCTCTTCATCATGTCTGTAATGGTGATGACGGTGCCGATGTTTATGGTGTTTATGGTGACGGGAGTCATGATGTCTGGAATTATGTTTGCGGTACGATTCCATTTCATTTTGTTAATCTAAACGATAAAAAAATTACAAATTAATTGTTGGAAATTAAGCGAAGACAAACGATAATAAAAAAATGAATAAAACTAACATTGTTCTCATAATTAAACTTGTTTACTCGGCATGTAGTGTTCAGAAAAGACAATGGGTAACTGCTGCTGGTTACAAAAATTATAAATCTTTCTAAATTCACATAATAACTCAATAGCGGATGGAAAAAAAATATTTATATGTGTAAACCGCTCTAGTGTATAATATGTAAATCTCGATAAAAGACGTTTATAAAATAGACAACGTCTGATTCATACACGTAATCGTCGTGCCTGACGTAATAGAATTTCAGAAACAAGTTCTCATCTCGTTAGCCGAGCAATACGCCGTGGAAAAGTAGAATCCAACGACAAGATATCGACGAAAACGCTCGAAAGCATCAAGAGAATTAATATGAACAGAACAGAATATCAGTCGGACGACACTCAACTCCGACAACATACCTAGATACAAAATATTATTGTCTAATCAAAGATCTACAAACCATCACATAAATATGGTTAAAACCACAACCTACCAAGGTATTAAAAACACAAATGTAAACATTGACAGTGTAGGCATTTCACGATAATATATTTTACGTTCACATGTGCATACTGGTTGCTTCTTTGTGTAAGAAAAAAACGATCACCCAGAACCAAGTTAACAATACATCTGTTTCATCAAGGATACAACGTAAAATGTACGTTGTGTAGTTTATGTGTGTACATTTATTAACGATTATTTAGATGTTTGCATATATATTGGATAATTTTAGAAAATGTATTTCAAACGATACAGAACCGTGGAAAATATACACAATTGAAACATTTTTTAGAATAAACCGTTATGAAAAATATTTTAGCTTTTATATCCATATATGAACCACTTTTATATTTGGTAAAGGTTTACATTTTCAATTTAGAATTGATTGTTCTAAAAAACACAAAATAAGTGTTAGAATTCTAATTTGCTATTGTGTATAAATATAAAATATTTATAATAACTATAAATTATTATATGATTATATTGTGTATACTCGTTTATAATTAGTCCTAATATGAAATGTATTTAAAACGTACATTTGACCTAAAATGAAATGTTGAACCGCATGAAAACCAATATTCATTCAAATTTTTTTTCAGATATGTTTAACAATTAATTTTATTTATATGACTAGTAAATTGGAATATTAATCTAATGTTATCCTATATTAATTACTTATAATTATCAAGATGTTAAATTTTCATTTTACATGTTTCTGCCTTATGCAATTGTTTCAATAACATATTTTAAGATTTCAGAAAAAAAAATTGCATTATCCTAATTATTTCAAATGGCCAAAAGTTTGGAATATTTTTGACCGTTTAAGTTATTTTTATAAATAATTTAATAACAGAACACAAAAAAAAAAATATTTCAAATATCACTTTAAAATAATAACGCAATACAAATTAATTTAACAATAATAACAATAATACATTTAAGTCGTATCAAAATTCTTAGATTCTTGTGCTTCTTTACGTTTTTTTAATACATTTCCAATAAAAAATTCACCAGCTTTATATGAACTCCTTACTAGTGGACCACTAGCCGTATACAAGAATCCCATTTTATTTCCAATTTCTTGCCAATATTTGAACTTCTCTGGAGTGACATATTCTACTACTTTTAAATGACGTTTAGTAGGTTGCATGTATTGACCAAGTGTAACACAGTCAACCAACGATTCTTTTAAATCTGAAAAAATATATTACTCAAGTCACAATTTGTCTTATAGTACTTATCCAATATTTTACCTTTTAATGTTTGTTCAATTTGTTCGTCAGTTTCACCAAGACCCAGCATTATGGATGACTTTGTTATTAGTTGTGGATTAAATTCTTTAGCTTTATTTAACACTGACATTGTTTGTCTAAAATTTAAAATAAATCAATTAAATATTTTAATTATTTATTAATTTTGACTAAGAATATTTCATATTTACCTATAATTTGCTCTTCGATCTCTAACAAATGGTGTTAACTTTTCAACAGTTTCAACATTATGTGCAAAAACATCTAAACCAGAATCTACAATAGTTTTAACTTGATTAGTTGATCCACGGAAATCTGGTACCAGGCACTCGATCATTATATTAGGATTGCTAAAAAAATAATACAAATTTGGTAAAATAACACACTGAAATAGATATATTCAATTAATTACAGACTAATATTTTATAAATATTTAAAAAGTATAATCAAACCGATTTTTTATTTCCATTACAGTTTTAGCAAAATGTGCAGATCCTCCATCTTGTAAATCTATAAATATCCATATATATTTATAATTTAAGCAATAAAAAATCTCCTAATTTTTACATACCATCTCGATCAACCGATGTCAGCACAATATAATCAAGTCCCCATGATGCAATAGCTTTTGCTGTATTAACTGGTTCATTAGGGTCTGGTGGTGGTGGAGTTCGAGACGTTTTAACAGAACAAAATTGACATCCTCTGGTACAAGTATCACCTAATAACTATAAATTAAATTATTAAAAAAATAAATACTTGTACGTAAAATATATATTTTGAAATTTTACCATAATCGTTGCAGTAGCTGTTCCATGCTTACCTCCACCCCAACATTCACCAATATTTGGGCAACGAGCTTCCTCACAAACAGTGTGTAAATTTAAGTTACGTAGTTGTTCTTTGATTTTTGAAAATTTTTCACCAGTCGGTATTTTAGTTTTAAGCCAAGGAGGCAAACGCAATCTCTCTTCTTCGCCCTTTGCTCTTCGTAATTTTCCTTCATATGTTTTCGATGTTTCAGGTGTTTCATTCACAAAGTCTAAAAAATCAGGTCCACTGCTAATTGTCTCACGAAATCGATCTTTTACCGTTGACTTAGACCTACAAGTCTTGAACAAAAATCGAAACAAACATTACGATAAAAAAATATGTCGTCTCATTAACATTGTACAACTGATTTCATAAGACGTACTTGTAAAATTACATAGTTGGGTTTACAGTTTAATCCAAACTTATTTATTAAACACGACATTTTATTTACAATAATTTATTTAATTGGAGCTAAAACGATGTACCGTATTAATAGTGGACTATAACTTTAACATTGATCTAGAGTTCCGAACATTATTATCAACTAAATCACTGATTACGTATCAAAGAATTTCATGATAATATTAAATAGCCAACTTCCTTCACACTCGAAATATCAAGTTCGAAGACAGAAAAATGACTTCATCTCAAAGAAGTCCGTATTTACAATTTGTTTGAAAATTGGGAGTGGTAAACAGTTTTACCATATTTGATTCATATAGTAGAAATATAATATTCGTCTTATATATATATATATATATATATAAACATCTTTAGATCAATATTTACGGTCATCACAAGTATAATATATCTAATAATTATTTAAGTCTACAACAATTATTTGTTTGAAACCAAAAGCAGCGAAAAATTGTTTTTAATACGATGTTCTTGCTAATATACCAAAATGGGATATTTGTATTTACAAATAATACCAAATTAGTTAAACATGCGATTGAGTATAACATGAGGACTGCTGATGTATGCGTGGATGTGGGTGATCAGGTCAAGTGAAGGTTTAGGACGAAGGTGGCCGACTTTAAATAGCTGGGATAGAAGCGAGAGAGAAGACCAAATTAGTAAAATGATCAATGAAAAATGTCGAACACGATTTAAATCTATCATCAAAGCAATTTAGACAATAGTACATACAATTGAACATTAGCCAGACATTTATTTCGTCCTGTACGATTTATATACAAATATATATATATATATCGATAGTGATGTTTATGATAAATCCACATTACTATATAATCGTATATATTGAGTATACAAAAAAAAACCAACGACTAACAATAAATTTTAATAATTGTACAATATATCTTAATCCGTGTATATTATATAGGTATAGTCGTAAACATTTGTTCAACGGAATATATCATATTCATGGTTACGTACTATACATATGTGTCTAGAAATCGATTTCAAGAATATTCGATAGCATTTTATTTATATAATACAAACTCGACATATAATTACATATAGCGTTTGTATTAATCGGCATTCGAACGAGTCTATTTAGAATTTACCGTTTGATATAGTGTATTATACATACATACTATATTAACTGCAAAGTATAAGTTTATAATATATATATATATAACAATTACAATGTGAATTAATATGAGACGTATATTAATATCAGCTGCTTCACAGCTTATCTGTCTTCTCCTACTTTGTTTAAATAATATAATTTATTTGTACTAAAATACGTCTGGGATTTTAATAAATGGTCGGCCCAAATAATATAATATAATTTGATGGTAAAAACAAATTTATTGTTTTAATGTTTCATTAACAAAAAATTGTTTTCATGGAGGTTTTCTGTAATCGACCTCAGAACAGTAGAAGAAATATAGTTAAAAGTTATAAAGCCATTATAGTTACTAATAGTTATTAAAAACCACTAATTGGTAATTTTACTTGTTACAATAATTATAATAATCAACAAGTTAAGTAACTCATTACTATTTTAGTTTAAAAAATTATTATTTTACACGATATTTTTGTGAAAAATTATATTATCAAAATCGTCAATAGTTAAAAGTTTAAAAAAACGATAAAAATAACATATTTCTCTCAATATAGCCTTAAAATCGATTATTTTCAATATTTACCGATTATATTCACGTATAACTAATTATAAAAGGCACTTAATTATTTGTTCCTTTTTTTATGAATAACTATTATATACTTAACAAGTTATTTGTATTTTTAGAGTAACTTTAAGAAGTTGTTAAAATAATTGTGACTTCATTTGGTGATTTATACACCTCTGGTGTTATATCGTTACCTATTAAAAATAAATATTATATATATACATATATATTAAGACGATTATGATACATATGTAGATAGTCTTTGAAAACTTATTTTATAAAGTAATTATAATTTACAATTAGACGTTTAATAATTATCATACAAGTTATATGATAATTTAATTTTATAGATAATTAGATATTAATTGAACTTTCGGAAGAAAAAAATGTAACATGGCACAAAAATTATTACGAAATTATCGTAACTAATTAAACGATCCCTTCAAACACCATTTCGGATTTTATTAATAGTAATGAATAATGCAAATACATTTAAGATTAAAAAAATATTAGTAATAATTTACTTTGATTACAATAAACGTAATTCGCAAAATTGTGATTGTGTTTGGTAATTTTATTCATCATAATTCTAAAGATGCATCTTCGTTCCTATAAAAATTATTTTTGTTCACATTAAATTTACATTCTGTCTTGTTTTTAAATAGTTGACATTTTACGTTTTTATGATAAATATTTTATAATTTGAAATACGTTTCGAAACAAGGTTAGGTAAATGTCAACACTTTTTTATGTATACGCAAACAAAAATTATTTTCGTCGTATTTTAAAGAAAATAACACTTTATTTATAATTAAATAGTTAAAATATTGTCATTCCTGCAACAATAGTAATTTCCATCGCTCAATACAAATTCAGTCACCGTACACAATGACCAAGCACTCCGTTTACAATGCTCGGTCACCAACAATGACCATAACAATACGTACGGAAATACAAAAGTTAACAGTCGCGTTATTTACGACTTTATTTCGTCAACGTTGCCAAATTGTCTTATCAGTTTCAATGGATTATTAAACATTATATATTATTGAAAATCGTTTCGAAAAAGGAGCATTTTCAATTTTTGCCTTCAATATTTTCATAAACAACGTACAGACGACAAATAACGCGCCAAAAATAATTAAAACTACACATAAGTAATAGTAAGTTGGGCTCCTTCCATCATACACACACACACACACACACAATTCGAACAGCATAATTAATAAATCGTAAAATCTTACTGCTCGTGCAAAGTGTATAATACGTACGCGGATTGCCGTGTGACGACCATGATGATGCACTTGTCATACGGGAATTTTCAAATCATCCATCCACGGCACACTGTTATGGGTCTGTTTATGTGGCACTCCCTTCCGTCGCCCGTCACCCCACCATCACTAACCCTTTGGCATTACATGTATTTATTTATTTTATTACACTTTATTTCGTTCCTACGCTCGCCGCCCTCCACACCGAGCACAATGTTCCGCGCGATATGATCTGTGCACCGCCGCGGCCGAATTTGCGACAATACAGTAATTGTCCTATTAATAAATTTATCAAAATACGGTTCTACGACGTACCGCGACGTTAAGTTACGTCGGGGCGCGCAACGCGAGTGTCCGCCGTACTACCCGCGTATTATTGTATTGTATCTACAGCGCGCCGATCGTCGTTTCTCGTAAATTATTACTATTATTTATTACTACTTTTCGTTTTTCGTTTGTTCGTTATTATTATTCGTCGTAAAAATCGTCGCGTTTCTCATTCCGTCCCACGTCCGGGTGTCGTGATATTGTTCGATCGGTATCCGAGTTTTTAATATCAGCCGCCGCCACCGTCTGTTAAAAACGTCTCGGCCGTTGTAGTTAATACGACAGCCGGCCAGTCAGTTACGTCGTCGGCGTTAGTGTTTGTTCCACGGTGATCGCCACCGACATCGTACGAAAAAATAAAACCCATCCGTTACATGTAACGTTACTTCGTTATTCATTATCATTATCACCGCCGTCCGTCCCTCTCCTTTTCCGTTACCTCCCTTCTCCCGTTGCTTTCGAGCGGTTTCCGAACGCTCGTCATAAACTCGTAAATCCCGTGTACCGAACAATAGCAATCGTTGCCGCATCGTAAACGCAGCAGTCGAAATGGCGCAAATACTACCGATCAAGTTCCAGGAACATTTGCAGGTAAAAATGAAAAATTATTCGCGCGCAAGCCGTTCCAGAGGGGGCGTATAACTTTCGTTCATCCGTCTGGATGACGCGGCCGGATTATTCCCAACCAGATCGAACGACGGGTGTCGCCGGTAAAACCCACACGGTCTTTCTATGTCTTCCCGGACCCTCGTGTCGTTGGGGCGCTACTCGTCCGTCTATAAATAGGCCACGTATGCGCGCGTTCCGTCGACGGCGTAATATTTCGTGTTACGCTTATATCCAAACAACATGCCCAATATAATCGCGAATCTTCTCCTTCCCCCTCCAACACACACTTCCGCACGCTCCCTCATTCTACGCCTCTTTAATTTTCATTAACCGGTTATTTTTTTTCGTTTATTTTCAACGTAGTCGTCTGGTTTGCTATCTAAAAAATTTCGGATGGATCAATGGCACGTTCGGTGTTTTTGTAGTGGTGGCCTGGTCGCTTATCAGTTATCACTCGCCGGACGTTGTTAGTGGTTGGCGAATGTTAGTTGACAACGACGGGCGTTTCAAAAAATTGGTTGTCACTTCGTCCATGGTTGGAGTAGATGCGCGCGCGTTTACCCTCGATAATAATAAAATTTATTAGCCGTTCACTTGCGTGAAAATGTTCTCCCGAACAAACCTAATGTCTTTAAATTCTATTACGTCGAAATGGGTCAAGGAAAATTTGATATATGATATTATGTCTGCATGCGAGATAAGTAACGCACGTGACGCTTACCAGCAATATTGTCGTTGTTCTGTTAAATTTCAAACGTTATGTATGAAATTAACAATTGTTTTGAAATCAAATTAAACATTCTTATCTTTTATTTTTCTTATAGCTTACAAATGTGGGCATCAACCAATCAAACATCAGTTTCAACACGCTTACTATGGAATCGGATAAATACATCTGTGTGCGTGAGAAGACCGGTGATGTCGCACAAGTTGTTATTGTTGATATGGCCGATCCACAAAACCCAATTAGGCGTCCAATATCTGCAGACTCTGCAATAATGAATCCAGCCAGCAAAGTAATAGCGCTTAAAGGAAAAGCTGGTACTGAAGGAACGGCCGCATGTAAGAATTTTTATACGCTTATTACTGAAACTAGTAATAATGTTAAAATATTACTTTTTTTTTTTTTTTTTTTTTGTAGCTCAAAAGACTTTACAAATATTTAATATTGAAATGAAAAGCAAAATGAAAGCTCACATCATGCAAGATGATGTGGTTTTTTGGAAATGGATTTCTCCAAACACTTTAGCTCTTGTTACGGAAACATCTGTGTTCCATTGGAGTATGGAAGGTGATTTATTTGTTTTACAATATCTAATGTTGCCTTTATATTATAAAACTTAATTATATTTTAGGAGACTCTACACCAGTCAAAATGTTTGATCGTCATTCTACATTAAATGGGTGTCAGATTATCAATTACAGAACAGATCATAAACAACAATGGTTATTACTCATAGGAATTTCAGCTCAAGTATGTAGAAATATATAATAAATATTTGGTCGTGTTCTATGAATATTATCATTTATTTTCAATTTTTAGCAAAATCGTGTTGTCGGAGCAATGCAATTATATTCTGTAGAAAAGAGTTGTTCACAGCCCATTGAAGGCCATGCTGCATCGTTTGCAAGATTCCAAATGGAAGGAAACAGAGAAATGTCTACGTTATTTTGTTTTGCTGCGCGTACATTGACAGGAGGAAAGGTAATTTTAATACAATTATTATAGGAGACATTCTCAAAAATCAAATATACATTTTAACTATCATTTGTGAATTATAGTTACATATTGTTGAAGTAGTACAAACACCAAGAGGTAATCAACCATTTCCTAAGAAGCAGGTTGAAGTTTTTTTCCCTCCAGAGGCACAAAATGATTTTCCAGTAGCGATGCAAGTTAGCTCCAAATTTGACGTTATTTATCTTATCACCAAGTACGGTTACATTCATCTATATGACATCGAGACAGCTACATGTATTTACATGAACCGTATCAGTGGTGATACAATATTTGTAACTGCGCCACATGATGCTACTGGTGGTATAATTGGTGTTAATCGAAAGGGACAGGTGTTGTCTGTTAGCGTTGAAGAAGACAACATAATACCGTATATAAATACAGTACTCCAACATTCAGAACTCGCTTTACGTATGGCTGTCCGTAACAATTTGGCTGGTGCTGAAGAGTTATTTGTACGCAAGTTTAACTCTCTTTTCCAAAGTTCGCAATATACAGAGGCTGCTAAAGTAGCAGCAAATGCACCTAAAGGTATCCTTAGAACCCCTTCAACCATACAAAAATTCCAACAAGTTCCAACTGCCACAAATCAATCATCGCCTCTTCTCCAGTATTTCGGTATTTTATTGGATCAGGTATAATATAGATAAATATGGCATTTCAACAGTTGCACAAATTATATGTTTATTATAAATTAAATGTGTGTTTAGGGCAAGTTAAACAAATATGAATCACTGGAATTATGTCGACCAGTTCTTGCGCAGGACAAACGGCAATTATTAGAAAAGTGGCTTAAAGAAGATAAATTGGAATGTTCTGAAGAATTGGGAGACTTGGTCAAAACAGCAGACATTTCTTTAGCATTATCAGTTTATCTGCGTGCAAACATTCCACCTAAGGTACCGATTGAAACACAATTCAAAGTTAAACAAAATCAATTAAATGTTTTCTCTTTTTATTAGGTTGTTCAATGTTTTGCTGAAACTGGTCAATATCAGAAAATTATATTGTATTCTCAAAAAATAAGTTATGTACCTGATTATATACATTTATTCAGGAATGTAGTTTTACGTACCACTCCAGATCATGCTGTTGAATTTGCCCAGATGTTACTGTCTGATGATGCCGAACCTCTTGCTAATATTAACCAAGTATGTTTTATTAATAATTTAGGTCAATGGATACATATGAATTTTTTTCTTATCTTATCGAGATAAGTATTTATTTTAACTTTTGTAAATATAGATTGTGGATATATTTATTGAGCAAAACATGGTCCAACAATGCACAAAATTTCTCTTAGAAGCATTGAAACACAATCGTGAAGCTGAAGGTCCATTGCAAACGCGTTTACTTGAAATGAATTTAATATCTGCCCCACAAGTTGCTGATGCTATTCTGGGCAATCAAATGTTCACCCATTATGATCGTGCTCATGTGGCCCAACTCTGTGAAAAAGCAGGGCTTTTACAAAGAGCTTTAGAACATTATACTGACTTGTACGATATCAAAAGGGCAGTTGTACACACTCAATTGTTAAATCCTGAATGGTTAATTGGTTATTTTGGATCCTTAAGTGTTGAAGATTCTTTGGAATGTTTAAAAGCCATGTTAACCAATAACATAAGGCAAAATCTTCAAATTTGTGTAAAGGTATATAATATAAATATTTTAGTAATTTGACATTTGTATAGTGTCTATATTATTAATATTTTAAAAATATTTTCGTTATAATTAGATCGCAACAAAGTATCATGAACAATTGACGACTAAGGCGTTGATCGATTTATTTGAATCGTTTAAAAGTTACGAAGGACTATTTTACTTTTTGGGATCTATTGTTAACTTCAGTCAAGATCCAGAAGTTCATTTTAAATACATTTCAGTAAGTTGCAAATTATATTTCAATATTATGTATAATGTATGATGTGAAGTTTATATGCTTATGTACATTTTAAATTTTTTTATATAAATTGTTTAAAAAAGTTATTCATTTTTGGTTAAATGTCTATTACCTAGGCAGCCTGTAAGACTGGACAAATTAAAGAGGTGGAACGGATATGTCGTGAATCTACATGTTATAATGCCGAAAGAGTGAAGAATTTCTTAAAAGAAGCAAAACTTACTGATCAATTACCATTAATTATTGTGTGCGATCGATTCAATTTTGTACACGATCTTGTGCTGTATCTATATAGAAATAATTTGCAAAAATATATCGAGATTTACGTTCAAAAAGTGAATCCATCGCGTCTTCCAGTTGTAGTTGGTGGTCTTCTTGACGTAGATTGTTCAGAAGACATAATTAAAAACCTCATACAAGTTGTGAAAGGAGAATTTTCTACCGATGAGTTGGTTGAAGAAGTGGAGAAACGTAACCGTCTTAAATTGTTATCATCGTGGCTAGAATTACGTGTTCATGATGGCAGTGAAGAGCCTGCAACTCATAATGCGCTTGCTAAAATTTATATTGACAGCAACAACAACCCAGAAAGATATTTGAAGTACGCAATTTATAATTTTTAAAGTTTTTATTAATAATAAATTTTTTTTTTATATATAGAGAGAACAAATTTTATGACAGCCGAGTGGTTGGCAAGTATTGCGAAAAACGTGATCCACATTTGGCTTGTGTTGCTTATGAACGTGGAAAATGCGATTTGGAATTAATTAATGTTTGCAATGAAAATAGTCTATTTAAATCTGAAGCCAGATATTTAGTGAGACGTCGTAATCCAGAATTATGGTTGGAAGTTTTGAATGAAAACAACATCTATCGTCGTCCACTGATTGATCAAGTTGTGCAAACAGCTTTATCTGAAACCCAAGATCCTGAAGACATATCAGTGACTGTAAAAGCTTTCATGACAGCTGACTTACCAAATGAACTGATTGAATTACTCGAAAAAATTGTATTTGATAACTCGCTATTCAGTTCTCATAGGTAATTACAATTACTACTACCGTTGAATATTTATTTTGTATTTATTATAATTATTTTATCGTGTACATTTAGAAACCTGCAAAATCTATTAATATTGACAGCAGTAAAAGCTGACCGAACACGTGTTATGGATTATATTAATCGTTTGGACAACTACGATGCTCCCGATATAGCATCGATTGCTATTAACAATGAACTGTTTGAAGAAGCATTTGCAATATTTAAGAAGTTCAATGTTAATCAATCTGCTATTCAAGTAAGATTTCCTTTATTTATACTTATATATATATATATAAACATGCATATTTTTTTCTTCAAACAATTATGAAAAATTAAAATAATTTATAACGTTTTGTGTATTCAGGTTTTAATAGAAAATGTAAAAAATCTTGACCGAGCATACGAATTTGCTGAACGTTGCAACGAACCAGGAGTTTGGAGTTTATTGGCAAAATCACAATTACAAAACATGTTTGTCAAAGAAGCTATTGATTCGTTCATTAAAGCTGACGATCCAAGTGCCTACATGGACGTTGTACAGACAGCACACAAAACAGGTATTTGTTAAATTTAATTTTAATATTTTTTTAGATAAAAACTCAAAATATTTTCATTTTGATTTCAGGAAGTTGGGAAGACCTTGTGCGTTATTTACAGATGTCTCGTAAGAAGGCTCGTGAATCTTACATTGAAAGTGAATTGATCTATGCTTACGCAAAAACTAATCGTCTAGCTGATTTGGAAGAGTTTATTTCTGGACCAAATCATGCTGATATTCAAAAGGTATATTTCTATTTATATATATATTTATATTAGTATTCTTAACAAAAGAGGATTTTATCTTGCGTAGATTGGCGATAGGTGTTTTGAAGACAAGATGTATGAACCTGCTAAATTGTTGTACAATAATGTTTCAAACTTTGCACGATTGGCCATCACACTTGTACACCTCAAAGAGTATCAGGGAGCTGTCGATAGCGCTCGTAAGGCAAATAGTACAAGAACGTGGAAAGAAGTTTGTTTTGCGTGTGTTGATAATAACGAGTTCAGATTGGCTCAAATGTGTGGTCTACATATAGTCGTCCATGCCGATGAATTAGAAGATTTAATAAATTACTATCAGGTAAATAATAATAATTAATCACGGTTGCTTTTGGTTAATCTTATCAAATAATCGTTATTTTCACCTCCCCTACAAGGATCGTGGTTATTTTGAAGAACTCATAAACCTTCTGGAAGCAGCGTTGGGATTAGAACGTGCACACATGGGAATGTTCACAGAGTTGGCTATTTTATACTCAAAATATAAGCCGGCCAAGATGAAGGAACATTTAGAACTGTTTTGGTCTCGTGTCAACATTCCTAAAGTGTTAAGAGCCGCCGAACAAGCTCATTTGTGGTCAGAGTTGGTATTTTTGTATGACAAATACGAGGAATACGACAACGCTGTTTTGGCTATGATGAATCATCCAACTGAAGCATGGCGCGAGAGTCATTTCAAAGACATTATTACAAAGGTGAAAATATACGAACAATTTATATAACTGTCAATAATTTTTAATTCTTGTGTATCTCGCCATTGACTGTCATTGTTTTTTCTTTGTCAGGTTGCTAATTTAGAATTGTACTATAAAGCGATACAATTCTATCTTGATTATAAACCGCTTCTGCTCAACGACTTGTTACTGGTGTTGACACCACGAATGGACCACACTAGAGCTGTCGCATACTTCACTAAGGTAATATATTTATATCTTCTTAATTATAAGAATATAAATTTCGGTTCGATAAATGTTTATTTTCATTTCAGACAAATCATTTGCAATTAGTCAAAACATACTTGCGTTCTGTGCAATCGTTAAATAATAAAGCTATAAACGAAGCCCTGAATAACTTATTGATCAACGAGGAAGATTATCAAGTAATTATATTTTGGCCAGTAATTTTATCGTGTGATTATTCAATTATTCGTTTCGCCACAGGGTTTACGGACGTCTATTGATGCGTTTGATAACTTCGATACAATCGCACTTGCACAAAAACTCGAAAAACACGAACTTACAGAGTTCAGGCGTATTGCTGCTTATTTATACAAAGGAAATAATCGATGGAAACAAAGCGTTGAACTGTGCAAAAAAGACAGATTATACAAAGTACGTGATCGTTATGATTATTATGACGTGTCTATAGTTGATATTATCATTATTGCATTATTGTGTGGTTGTTTATGTGATAGGATGCTATGGAGTACGCGGCTGAATCAAAAAATTCTGAAGTGGCTGAAGAATTGGTGACGTGGTTTTTGGAACGTGGAAATTACGATTGTTTTGCCGCCGCTTTGTTCCAATGCTATGATCTTGTTCATCCAGATATTGTATTAGAATTAGCGTGGAGGCATAACATTATGGATTTCGCCATGCCTTACCTCATTCAAGTCACTAGAGAATATGTTGCTAAGGTAGATAAATTAGAAGAAGCTGAATCGAAACGATTGGAAGAACACAAAGAAGAAGACATCAAACCAATGATGATGCGTGAGTATTGTTTGAATTATTTTTAGTCTGGTTTTGACGTTTATAATTAATACGTCGTCTCTGTACACAGCCGAACCACAATTGATGTTGACGGCTGGCCCATCGGTTATGGGTAACATGTATTCGCCGTCCTACCAAGGAGCTGTAGCCCCTCCACAACAATCCTTTGTACCTCCAAATGCAGCCCCATATTCAACTTCAAACACTTTACCCTATCAGGGTTACAACATGTAATAAATGTGTACCCATTATTTACCCCTTTCCTTAATAGCAGTATTTTATAAGAAAACAATGATGGGCCTATGCTATATATTCTATTAGAAAACTACTACCCGGGCGTAAAATATTTATATTTTATAAATAATAATCAATTTAAAAATCATTCCAAAAAAAAAATTCTAATTTACTAATATAGGCTTTTTGAAAAAAAAATATTCTCATCATTGTTAGATAATATTAAATAGTTAATGTTAATACTTGTTAAAAATATTACTTGTTTAAATTATTCAACTTCACTTCGTAACTTATGATTTATTTGCGTATACATTTTTAATATTGATTTCGCGTTAATTTTTATAATTTATTTTATTTATATTCGTATTATTATTATTATTATTATTATTATTATTATATTTTTTTTGTAAATTATTATCATCAATTTATTTAGAAATATAAAACAGAATTATAATGATAAAAAATAATTGTGTTTATTACATTTGAATGGTAACCTATGGTAATATAAGTAACGATACTTATATTATTCAGAATGTGAATTACTTTAAAACACGCAAAGATTTATATATGTTGTGATCCACATAGGTGTATAATTTGTATTCTGATATTTGAATCTCGACAGTTAAAAACTGATTAATCATTTGGGTACATAAGAAAAAACCTCGCGTATATTATTAATTATCAACTTATTTTTGTTTATTTTTTTATAATAATTTCTATTCGAATATCGGTTTATAAAAATAGTTTAGTGTAATTGTGTTTTCTTGAAGTATACCTCCTTTTCGGCTTCGTATTTATTTGATTTGGGATTAAAAAAATGCATTTCGTCCGCGGATAATTGTGGTAAGACCAGATCAAGTTTTTTCCGTTGTTTGTTAAATGCCTCTCTCTCCTTAGCCAATCTTACTTCTTCCTGTAATTTGTAATATTTTTGTCCGTATAATGGTTTTAATATCTACAAAACGCAATACGTACTAACCTGGATGACAATTTCTTCGCGTCTTACAATATCCAACAATCGGTTATGAATGTCTTTGCCTTTTTTATCAAATTTGTTTTGAATGTCTTTTGCACTTTCCAACGCTTTTAAGCCCTCTTCTTCTTTTGAAATTGCGGTCTGTTTTTAAAACAAGATTAGCACTTTTCGTTTTTTACTTTAAGCACATGTACGTGGCAAATGGCAACATTGAGCATTAATTATAATTACTAGTTGGTTTTGGATACAACCTATAAATAACTTAATAACGAGTTATTTTTAAACTGAAATTGTCGTTAATTTTAGTTAAATTGAAATTATTTTAAAATATAAGATTAAGAAGTTTAAATCGAATTTAACGTCAACTATTAAATATTTTTGAGAAAACTCGATAGAAAAAGTAGTATACATATTTTATTATTTGCGGTTACCTTAAACATTTTGTCAACGCGAATCGATTTGATTTTTATTTCGTCGTCTTGTTCCTGTAGCTGTTGTTTCTCTTCGGCCAAACGTTTTTCTATTTCTTTTACTTGTTCCATTCGTTTTTCGAATTCCTTTTCTCGTTTCTCTAGTTCCTTAAATTTCTCTTTTACTTCCACTCTGGCCTGTATCAAATCTGCTCCTGTGCCGGCATCCAGTTTCAGTATCGACTCGAGTTTGTATCGTTCTGAAGCCACTTCAAAACGTTCTTCGGCCAATTTCCGTTGTTCTTCTACAACCGACGAACGGACCGCCTATAAAACGAGGGCGAAATAAAATGGCCAACCCGATTACCAACCGTATATTATTTATATATTTATTTTGGCACAAGTCCTAAAACGTTTCGATAATATCGCTTCAAAATGTATGGCTTATACTTACCTCCAGTTCCTCTTTACGACTTTCGATGTATTGAATTTCCGATTTTTTTTCCCGTTCCCACGCTTTGCGGCTATCCTCGAACGCCTTCGCAGACCGTTTCAGCTCTTTGCCGTCTAGTTCCAGTCCGTTTCGTTCTCTTTGATTTCTCGACTGGAACTCTTCAATTTTCACTTGCAGCGCCGACTTTTCTCCCTCCAACACGGCCATTTGCTTATCCACTTCTTCCTGTAAGTCTACAACGCGTCCCGATATCAAAAGTCAAATTATAATGTGCGCGCGCCGTCCAAACTGCCGCAATTTTTCGGCCCATCCTCCTACCTTTGAGCTTCTTTTCTTGCGCGGAAATCGACATCTCCCGGGCGGTCATCTCTTCGACTGTCAAACGTTTCGGTTTTGAATCTCGAAGACTCGACTCCACGTCTTCCAAATGGTTCATTTTGATCTTTTGTAATTCGGCCGACTGCTTGAGATCGATCAAATGGCTTTCGTGAATCACCCGCAACCTGTCCTCGTACGTTTCTTTTAACCGTTTTTCGTTTTCCTTTCGTTCCGCCGCATCGGCTTTCCGTTCTTCTTCCAATTCGTTCACGCGTTTCTCGTGACGTTCGAGTTTATCGCGCAATACGTTTTCTTGTAACCTAAAAGAACAACAGATATTAAATATTCGAAAACACTAATTATTGGCATACTGCGTAACTTTTTTTTAAAAAGTTAAACGATACAATATTATAGACGCGGATGTTCGATCTAATGTTAAAAAGTCCCTTCGTTACCGACAAATAATACTACTTTAAACGTTTTTATCGCAACGGCGTAACCAACATGAAATTTACTCGTATTTTGTCTTTAAAGCGTCTAATTCTAATTCGTGTTTTTTAGACATGTGCTCAATCTGCAATTGTAGTTTGTTGTTCTCCGATCTAAGACGTTCTAATTCTTGTCCGTCAGAATTCGTCGTTGTGGACGAATTATTGTCCATCAATAATGCCTATACACACACGCACACACACCATATATATATATATATGGACATACGAATATTAGCTAATTGTACACATACAGGAGGAATTATATAAATACTGTTATACTTTAATGAGAAGATCGTTGTCTTGTTGATCGCGAATCAACGTAACCGTGGCGTGCTGGATGTCCCGTTTTTTTTTCACCAACTCTTGAATTAATTCCAATATGGAAGATTGGAGACCGTCCTTTCCTTTGAGCAACGACAAGATCGACGACGAGTTTCCGTCAGCGCGGACTTTCGGGGTTTCGTCGGCGATTTTTTGGACGCGTAGCGTTGCCGCCGGTTCTTGGCCGTTGGACGGGACAGCTGGTGATGGCAAAGGATCGGCCGGCGTGGGTTGTTCGTCCTTGGACTGCTGTTGCTGCTGCATTAATCCGCTTAGCCAAGAAGGTAACTTTTCTGGAAAAAAACCAAATAAATCGGGATTTACGATACGGGCCGAAACGATTATTTATCCGAGTTGATCTCGTCTCAGAATGTACGTAAATTTACCTCGCCATTTGAAATAAAATAAACGGCATTTTACGTTCGAATTACCATTGGATCGCGCGATAGAAATTACACGTAAAATAAATAAAAACGCGAGAACTTTTAACCGATCGTGATCGAAGTTGGGGTATTCAATTTTAAATCGGACTCCGACACACTCGGTAAAAATTGCCTACAAGTCGTTTACCCGCGGCCGCTGTATTATTCTTGGCGGCAGTGGTGGCTATGGACGGCGAAGTCTCTCGGCGTTTCGTCAGTGTCGTCGAGTTGGCGACGGCCGTCGTCGAGGTCGGCAACCGGTCGGCCGAGTCTCCTCCGCCGATCATGGTCGTCGTTACCGGTCTACCGCTACCGTGGTACGCGGTATTCTCAAACAAGTCGAAAACGTTGCTGCCACCGTCGGCCGTCTTTTTGATTTTATTTTTGTCGTGGTCGTGTTTCTCGTCGTCGTCGTCGTCGTCATCGTCGCTGAACAACAGGCCCGCCGAACGGGACGCACGCTGCTGCGTGTTCTGTCGCCGGAAGTTTTGCTGACGTCGGGTAGCGTTCGGTCCTCGCGACGACGGTTCATACGACAAAGACGGCGGTACATCCGTCACGCTGGTATTTGGCCTCAGACCCAGCCAATCGTCCGACGCCGTTGACGTTTTCCGAACGGTCGACGTGGTCGCCGGTCTTCGCGTCTCGTTGTTGCTATATACGGGTGAGAAAAAAAGTTTAAATCCGCGCGTTTCGAGGCGACAATTTCGCAAACGGGTCTTTTAATCTTTTGTAATTTACGGAAAAAATTTTTTTTTTTTTTTGAACCGACGAAACCGCGATAAATTTTGAAATACGATAGGAACGAACTTCGTGGAGTCACGATCCCGACGATCACCAAAATCGGTTCCGTAGAAACGATCAACAATGGCCGTTCTTGAGTTTCTAATAAATTATAGTAACGGGGAGTTCGATCAATACACGACGTCGCCGCCGAGAAAGGGACGACCGTGTGCTTCTTGCCGAAATATTTCTATTTTACGAAATTCTTAGAACGTTAAATATTTCATTCGTATTCGATTTCGGCGTTCTTTCGATTTATCGATCGTTGTGTACGAACATCGTATTTAAATGAAAACAAATCGAACGTTTCCCGAAAAAAACTCGAACCCGAGCTAATACTTTTGGAAACAATAATGCGGTCCCGACGTTTAGATAACGATATGTCGGATTTATCGTTTCGGGTCGATTTGTAATATTTTGCTCAAAATGTATGAACGAAAACTCAGGGATGACTTCGTAGGAGTTTACGACACCCGAGAAATTGTACGTAATAATAACGTATCGTGCGCGTACAATTTGCCTTGCTCTTTTCTCGGCGGGTCATCGTCTTTAGCGATCAGTTCTTCAAAAGCGTCCCAATTCTCCACTGATTCTGTAAGAGAAACAATAATTTCGTCACAACGCGTTTATTACACGCCAAAAAGACTAAGAACGAGTAATATTGGTAGTGGGACAGGGAGGGAAATTCGTTCGGCCAGGTATAGCGCGAGCGCGCGTCAACCTATTGAACATTTTTACATTACCCCGTAAGGAGAGTGGACAAATAATACGTTTTTCGGAAAAACGCAATTTTTGTCACGCCGACTCGAGACTGTTTTCAACTGACCTGTCATGTTCGAAAGTCAAAAATAGACCGATTCGAATTAGAGCACGTTTCTACACGTTAATACGATATTATTTAATACATTTTCGATATATATATATATATTACGCGGCGGTCAACTATTTATGCAGGTATTATTATGTTAGAGACGTAAACGTATTTTAAGCGCGTTGCATATATTCTAATTTTTCGGTGTTTGCGTCCGTTGTTACCAAGGCTACGTTTTGTGTGTGTAGGGTGAATGTGTCCGCATCGTACATTCAACTTCGATTCTGTAATTGGCATTTGGCGCGACGTTTGGATCCAATATTTATATATATATATAGCAGCGTACCCCTCATTAACGCTTAATAACTTAGAACATATCGTCCGAGTACTATAATCGAAACGTTGGTTTGATAATCTACGTCAATAGTTTACCAGAGGGGCGGGAAAAACGTTTGGTGAGAAAAATTCCATTAGGGGTATTTTACTAGGTCCGAAGTATTGCCTTCAAGCTTACCGGGCCAATGAGGGTATTGCCGGTTCGTAAAAAAAAAAAAGGGGTATTTTACTATACGACGTTTGTACGTAAAAATGAACGATAAAACGTCGAATCCTTTTAAAGTTAAATTTCACGAACGCGTAATAAAAATTATATTTTTCTAGGTCCGGTCGGGGCGCTATTATTTTATTCCAATAATATGTCAATAGGACTAATTAATGTTTGTACGGTACATCCGTAATAAAATGAAAGTCAGTTGTATTTCGACAGATAACAAAGTTTCGTTCAAACTATTTTATTTTCAATTAAAAATCAATAAATATTAAATTTTCACAAATATTTTAATATAATTGTACGAATATACAAAATTAACAGTGTATTGCGTATTCCAACAATATTCAAAATTAACAAAATCAAAAAAAAATATATATATAAAATTTGTAATTTAGTGCTAGCAGCGTTTGTTTTATGTAATATGGAATCACTAATGAACGTTCTGTACTGAGCGTATGTGAATACAACATTTGTGCCAGCAAAACAATCGACGTTTATAAAACTGTTAACTATAATATTAAACCATATTACACGCACCATAATAATATAATGATCCGATAGTCGAGAATAAATAACCTACTTGTTTCGTCTACATTCAGATAGTTTATAAACAATTAACGTCACATAATCTTATTAAGTATTTATAATAGTCTTAAGTCTTATTTAATAATAAACGTTACATTACACGTTATTTTTGTGTTACTATTATTATTATTATCTAACGTACGAGTATATATAACATTAATTTTTATTTCGTTATCAACTTTGTATACACAATAACACGTAAAATGAAATAAAAAATGTCGCTATTATAAGTTACAAAATGAATTACGGTATAATAATATAAATAATAAAACCTAGTTTACAATAATAAAAATGAATGAAATCGAAAGTCAGATCTGTTGGGATCTAAAATTATTCGTTAATTAACTCTAGTAAAGTTTTCCTTATGAGAGAAACTAAAATATTAGTTATTAATTAAATTATAATATTTATAAAAGTACAGAGTAAGTAATAATAATAATAATAATAATAATAATAATAAATTGATATGATTGTTCTGTTAACTATGTATTCGAATATAATACACGTTTAAAAATAATATTTCGTTTTAAGTAATGAATTGCGTCTGATAACGAAATGTATTTACAACTTATTGTACCATATCTTCGTCATCGTCGTCTTCGTCTCCATAATCTGCTTCACTAATCGTTGGCAAAACAGCCCCTTTCATTGGACACTGTTTACACCTAATAAACCAAATTATATATATATATATATATTAACGTTTTAAACACGCCGATTACTAAAATTGAAAATTCGTTCTACAATGAATTTACCGGCTTTCGTTTAGTCCGTAATTCACGCAACGATCACCAACACACTCGCAACATCCATCGTGGAACCATCTATAGCTTTTAGCACCCATCGACATACAAGACGCTTTGCATTTGTTCCACGACAAACACTGACTCATGTAGACAACGGAACAGTTGAATGTTATTCTATCTCGTATGGGTAATACATCTTGAGCGGAGTTTTCTGCGTGAAAAATTCGACCGGTAAACGTACGAAATTATTTTTGAATTTTAGCCGATCAAACAGAACTTACTCTGCATCATTTTAATTTCCGTTTGAAAGTCCGACTTTAAAACGTCTTCGTAGTAATCGACGGGGAATGTTAACGATTCCCATCGTTGTTGTAGATCCGGTTCCGAAACGAGCGCGTAGAACAACGTCATTATTGGCTCGGGTAGGTCTTCTACGTGGCTTTTTCTACTCAACGCGTTGGTAGTTATGTTCGGTTTCGGACACATGTCTAAAACGGAAATGGTTTCTATTATATACGTTACCATTATTTTGGACACCGTTACGATATTTTTTTTGATTTTACGAAGATTTTTCTTTTTGGACGGGCCAGTTAATTTGTACGTAGTCGTCGTCGTCGAACGAAAGAAAACGCGCCGGGCCAACTACAACCGTAATACAGGGCTAAGGGGGTGGGATGGAGGGATCGTTCGTTGTATTCCGACAATCGGACGGCATCACTTACCCACGCACGAGCAACATTCGCTGTACAAGTTGCTCAGACAGCTGAAACATTCTTTGCAACACGAACAGTTGGCCAGGTCGCACTTGCACGACTGCGTAATCATGCACTTGGACACGATCGAAGCGCACACGGCTTCGTTGCACGCGTAGCCGACGTACGCGAACGCCAGCAGCGAACCGACGACGGTGACGAGGAACACGTTGATTTTCATTTTGTCGCACCTGTCCGCGATCGTCGTCATTATTGTCGTCGTTGTTGTTGTTGTTTCTCTTATCTGCGTCTCGGTCGGCTTATCACTCGGTCGGCAACAACGGTAACCGGGCGGCGGTGGTGGTGCGTCCTACCAACCGCGTTACGTTGAGTGCCCGTTGACGAACAAAATGTCGCGCGTACGGCGTCCGAAACTACGACGAATATTTCGGCCGTGGGCCGGGCGCGCCTTCGGTGATGTTTTACTATAGCCGTACTACGTACGCGACGGAAACGGTTTGGTTAACGCGTGGTATCGACCATTGTGTGCCGGAGGAAATCGCGTCTTAGGCCTATTGTTGGATCCTTGCGGAATGTAAAGACGAAAACTACGTCGTCTACGGCGAAACGCGTGTGGGGTTTGTCGATCGTCCGAACACCGGGCCATTGTTTACGAGAGTACACACCCGCGCGTTCCATTCAAACGGGCACGTTCGGCGTGCCATTTCCCCATTCGCCGTCGACGATAATACGCCCGTTCGTCCGTCACGATTCCCCCGGGCGAATAAACGGTTCTCGAACAATTTTTGAATTTTTCCCGATTCTCGAAATTGAAACGAAACGCGCGCACCGCAAAACGTAACGAAAGACGCGATATGTATTGTATCGACGGAACCAACAGCAACGTATTGAAATCCGCGTTTCGTCCCGTCGGTATATTCCACGGACGAATTCGACGCGAGAAACCGCCGAGCGGCGGTAAACGTTGGACGTTCCTAATTGTTTAGGGAGTATTCGTCGGCGTTTTAACGAAAGATCGTGGGGGGGAGGAGGAGGAGAGGGTTGGACGCCAAATGGTCGCTCGTTTTTTACTTCAAAACGGTTATAAATCGATTTTCGACATTCGCCACGGACCGAAAGTGACGTTGTTGGCTAAAAGTGTTTTTGCTCGTCGAACATTTTATTAAAGCCACCGGACGCGGCCGGAGTAGTGACGTACTTGGACAGGAATTTTTTTTTTTGGGGGGGGGGGGGTAATTTTTAAATAAATAAACGACGCAAGACGTGTTATAAACTTTAACGAATTATTCGTTTTTAACGAACGTGTTTGTAATTATAACGCGTATCGAAGTTTAAAAATATAAGTCTCGTAAAAAATTAATTCTCGCTAAAAATTTTCGGGGGGGGGGGCGTTATTACCCCCTACCTCCCACCCGTTGGTACGCCACTGGATCGGAGGGTCGTCGTTACGGATATGAAGGCCACCCCACTCAGGCCTCGCGTGTCCGTGTGTCCCTGCCGTTAAATCCATCGCCGCGGGGTTTTGTGTTGGTCGTGTAACGTTTTGTACAAAATACACGACTACGTACGATTTCGGAATAACGAAAGTTTTAGTAGCGAAAACTAAAGGCGTTCAGTCACGAACTTGCGGTACGAACGCCGGAACGATTCGAAACCGTCGCGTTCGCGTACATACAGCGCGTTCGACTGGACGGGACGCGCGGCCTTTTTAAAAAGCGTAAAAACGGTAACCCTAAGTACGCGAACGTTTCCGAATTCCGTTTAGCGTATTTAGCTACGGGTTGGGTCACGTACGGTATGTCCGGCAACGCCTTGGTACGTATTACGTATTCGTCGTGATATGTTTCGTTATTTCGAAGCGTCGAACGCGGCGAAAATGCCGAGTTTAAGGTCGACACTGTTTATGCCCTCACAAGGCCGACAACGACGGTAGGTGACCGCCGACGGATATCGAGCTTTTACGGGCGTACCGGATTTGGTAGTTCTTTCGCGCGGGCAACGCCCTCGTCGGATAAATCTTGTACACTGCCTCCTCCTCCTCCTCCTCCCCCCTCTATCCCCGTCGTAGGCTTCGCTCCGACCGAACCGTGTATATAAAAGGACCACCGGCCGAGACCGTTCGTCACGAAACAAGTTGAAGTTTGCGGATCGTGGACGAGGAAAAAATCCAACATGGCTTCGTTCAAGTATTCGGTGAGCGATTTCTGTGGTAAAATCGACGTCCGCGTGTACGTTTTTCGTGGCCGGGCTGTTCGACCGTCGGACATGTTCGCCTCGGCGTTTAATCGCTTCGGCCCGCGCACATATTCGTCGTCGTGGCGTTCCCGTCGGTCTCCTTTTCGACGTGTCTTCGGCATCCGACGATTCCGCCGTATTCGGTTTACAATTTATTCTTCTTGTCGTATATCTCTATTGCGTTCGAGGGCTTCGGTTTTCCACCGTTTCGTTCCGTCAATTCGTCCATTATACCGCGCGCCGGTCGTACTAGACACGCGACGTACGTCTCGTTCGTGTTTACATTATTTCTATTATTGTTATTACTACCCCGACGTATCTTAATTTCGGAAAACGTTTTCGAACGGTTATTCACGTATCCGATAACACAATATCGCCGGACGATTCGCGACGACATTTTTAACGAAATGTACGTAATATTCTTCGAAACTGCGCCCGTCGAGAACGTAACATCTAAATGAAATATCGCGTTTTAAATCGCTACATTGTTAACCATATATAATAAACGAATTAATTAAATAAATCGCTATGTCGTAAACCGCTATTGGTAATCGTAACGTGTCCCGTTAATTTTTAACTATCGATTTTCGCGAGATAATTATCGTTATTCGTTCATCCGCCGCAGATATTTTTCGCCTTGGTCATGTACATCGCCGCCGCCGTTGCCGCCGACAATCGCAACGCCAGGGAAAAGAAACAAGCCGTAATCGTCGGCATTCCGCCGGCTCGTGAGTATTTCGGATAGATATCCCGTTACCGCCCGTTCGGGTTCCATTCGCCCGTTAATCGAACGGTTTATTCTACAGCGCTGTTGACGTACCCGTACGCGTACGCCGCGTTGCCAGCCGGCTATCCGGAAGACGACGGCTCATACTGGCCCGGTAAATACGAGAACACCGTCCCCGAAGTCGTCAAGACCGTTTACTCGAGCTACCCCGAAGACGACGGCTCGTACTGGCCGGGCAAATACGATAAAACGGAACTTCCACCAGTCTATCCGATCCTCTACCGTCATTACTGAATATTCTCGATTATCTCAACGCCACACGTACGCGAATTGTCAACAATATAACAATAAACGGTTTTGATTCAGATATCCGATTTCGTTATTTCGGCCATTATCGAACAAATACGTTCAAAGAAATAATTTTGAACAACCCTTTGTTCGTTTTAAAACCTAAAAAGCGCTCGTGAAATAGTTACGAGCGAAACGTAATTAATGTAGTTAGAATATATTGGATATTAAATTTATAATTTTTAAACTACGTATTTTTTCAAAAATATTTTTTATACCCGTTTGTATAATTAGTCAATCTCGTGTTCGTATAATCGACTCTAACTAGGTATACGTATTAGGGTGGGTGTTCCTTAGCTACGTATAATGAATAATAAACATCGAAATTGTTTCGGATACACGCCCCGTTAATTCGCGTGTATACGTAAGAAATACGAAAACGCGCGGGTCAGATAAGGTTATAACTTATGTTGACTCTAATTTAGGACTTAATAAATTGATCGATATTCGCGGATATATTTTCGTACCGATATTCCGTCAACCGAGACGGGCAAAAATCGAATTTTTCGACGTAAAATATTTCAAAAAAAATCAAATTATCAGTTATTTTCGTTTTAAAATCGTTTATAATATTCTTCTACGTCTACGAGATACGTGGACGTTAAATACGTAAAAACGTCGTTTCCTCTATTCGGCGTAATTAATTATAAATTACTAATAATATTTTTAACCGTAACGAATTTACGAAGTATTATATACATTTAATAGTAAATACGTAGTAATTGTTTTACTGAAATATTTAAACGAGACTTAACCCTGAATAAAATACAATAATAAAATATATATATATATAGCGTAGAGGTCGTATCGATGGAATGTTGCTAGTTGCTACAAGTTGTCAATTGAAAACTAGAGTATTTTTACGCGATATTTTATTAATATTTTGACTATTGGCGTATAAATACGATTTTTAAAACGTTCACTCGTAAATGTCGATTAGGCGACATATTTTTTTTTTAATATACGTTTATAAAATTGACGATACAACGATAAACGAAGTATTTCATTTTAGACAGTCACCGAGCTATATTTAACGGTAACCAGGACGTAAATCTTGTGCCGCATTTATGTATTCAATACTATCTATAATCAGATTGACGAAATAAAGAAAAAAAAACGAAACGGACAAAAAATAATAATAACACGTCGCAATGTCGACTACAAATAATAATAATTTACAACTCGAATAATTGCCATAATTATGTAGGCGATAATGTTTAACGGCCGTAAATTACGAGCTTTAAAGGTTTTAAAAAGTAAAAACGATCCAAATTAATACGATAAAATATAGATTTTAATTTTAAGTTTCATCAAACGAACGTCTACAACGTCACCCTATATTTTCTTTCGTAGTTCTATCGAAACGGCATTTTTATGACTCGTCGTCTTCGTGCGGTATGCAAGTAAAATTCTAATAACTTTATTTACGTAGGTTTTTTTTCGGTTCGAAATGTAAACATACGTACGCATGTCGCGAAAGAAAAACTTTTCCCCCGTTTTTACCAGGACGATAATTCGACGCGTGTTTTAAAAATATAAATCGTATTCGACGAATGTTTCGGTTATAGACGAAGAATATAACTCTGTTCGCGCAATAAAAAACGATCTTTTTAATTTTTACGACTTTCCCTCATAAAAAAGAAATAACGAACGCTACCGTTTCAAACGTATATTGGTATCACGTGAGTTATTTATACGCGCGTAGATTGACAAGTAGTACAGGTACGACTAAAACACAAACGCGGGACACGCTAAGGGGACTTCAATTATCGCGGACGTATTATTAGTATTTATTACGTAACGAGTATAATAATAAAAATGTCGAGCTATTATTATTAATCGCCGAATAATTAATAGGGTACGTACGTGTAGCGTTTATTATTTTGTTACCGAAAGGGGTATACTTCTATAAAGCAGACAAACTAATAAGGAATCTATGTATGTATAGCTACTATATCGTAGAACACGTAAAATATTATGGTAGTTAAAAACGAATTTTAATAACGTTGTCGTATACGCCTTCGAGACGCTTTGTCGACAAATTTTTGGGAAAGTAATTTTTCGTCAGACGTATTACGGCCTAATCGTATTACATAATACGATACGAACAAATTCTTAAAAAATACACGCGTAAAATTAGATTTCGCGATGAGAACATTTCCGGACGGTTTACAAATTAAAATCGCGTTTATCGAATTTCTATTTTCTAATACGTTGTACCGTAGCGGGAAGGGACTGACGAGTAATCTGCGCGTAATACTGTTACGTGCGCGTGTCAATATTATATATATATATACCTAATATTACGAACCATGATTGACATTTGGTCGCGAGAGAGGTCGCGATGGCGATGGGTCAAGGATTTCGTTGAAAAACGATGTTTTATAATGTTACTAGACGTTTTACAACAACAATAATAATCGTTTTTAATTTGAAATCGAAACGTACGAGACCAAAGTACACTGACAACAGATTAAGTTAGATTACCGCAAGTTCGCGACTATTGTTAATGGCGGTTTCCTTTTAACAATTTACGAAAATTTTTTAAATATTCGTTTGTAATCCGTGATTTTTACAATTATACTCTCGGACTATACGTAAATTATCTATAAATACGTTCTGTAACGTATAATGTATACCAAATTAATAAACCGTTCTTACGCGACTAGTATTATTGACGCTCGACAATACAATACTACTAGTCGTTTAAACGGTCAGCGCTGTACAAATTTCTTTATGGTCTTAGTTTTCTCGACATTCGTCAACAGAAGCGTCGTATTAAACGCGAACTTTCGGCCTCTTTTTTTACGTAAGCCCGGGGATAGAATTTTTTTTTATACACTATAATGGAAGAAAAGTTAACGGCGCGCGACGATTATTCCGACGTAAAGATATATAAACAACAAGCGCGCGTCTAATAGTTTTTGCAAAATCGTGATTGAAATAGTTTTTACCGAGCATGGATTATCTTTATCGTATTTTTTACGATAAAAATAAACCGAACATTTTCCCGAGTCGACGTTATGTCCATATCGTCACGAAGTTCGCAATATTGCGCGGAAGAACTGTCAACATACACCTCGCACGATATTTATATATGGCGTACGTGTTGCTGTCAGTATCCTAAATGTCGTCACCGTTCTTACATAAATGGTAATATAGCCGATCGCGCGGAGCCCAAAAATTTGAGTTTTTCGTATCGCGCGCTTTTCGGATTCGACCGTCCAAAATCCGGGACGAGATTCGTCTAAAGTTAACGCCGAACCGAGTAAAACGACGGCGGAACGCGATGAATTTCGAACGGTAACGACCGGCCGTGTTACGGATCGATCGGAAAATTCGTCGAGTTCCCGTTACTAACGGATCGATTTCCACGTACTATATAATACATAATTGCGGGTTCTGCGCGATCGTCGGCGAGAAGGTATCCAGGGGTGAAGGGATGATGAGATTGTTGGTGGAGGTGGCCACGCGCGACGGGGTGAGACGGACCACCGGAACGAAAAATGTCTTATTATTCGCGGTAAACTATAAGTAGAACAATATAACGATTTATACGGAATTACGTATATTACGCGACCCGGTCGGTCGATAATTCTATAATATATACGATACATACTTATTTATATATATAGTCGAAAAATCGATGTCCGGACGCACGACGAGGAGGAAAAAACCTCCGCGAATACGTACGGCGCGTGTTATACAGAGAGGTGTGTCGGGTCGGCCGGGCGAAACGACGCACGCGATGTGTCCATTATAAATGAGTGTGCTAGGTTAGGGGCGCACGCGGCGGTGCGTTCTTCTATTTTCTCTCTTTCTCGTTCCGTCTCTGGCGTCGACGACTCGCGTGCTCGCCGTACACGACCAACCACGGCGGCGGCCCGCGTAATAATAGCCGCCGATACCGCGACGAGGGCCGTCGTCACACGCTAATAGCGTGCCGTCGTCGCGGGACATGGGACGGCCGTCATGGGATGCGGACACTCGGATCGCAAGTCCACGGACTCGCCAACAAGCACGGCGTCCGTCGCGTCGCTGTCGCCGGACCGGTCGCGGCCGGACGACGACGCGCGCCGTCGCGCCGCCGTCAACGATGGCGTCAACGGTGGTGTCAACGGCGGTGGCGGCGTCACGCGATGTCGCACGCCCGCCGTAGACCGGCCGTGGGCGGACAACAACCCCGGGTTCCCGATCCATCGGATCACCAAAGTCATGCAGGTACCGTTTTCGAAATACAACCGTCGAGCGGGACGAGTAAAGGACCCAAACGCGAATCGGTGTACGCCGCGTACGCTTACCGGAGTACTTTACTTTCGCGCCTTCGTCGTTCCGCGCTTTTTGCCGAGTCATTGGAAACGATCCGCGACGAAAATAATAGTCAACGCTATTCGCTAACTAAGACTTCATCCTCGGTTATTATATAGAATGGCCGTAATATCCGTACCGGGAATCTCTATTTTTTTCGCGCGTCTGAAGAAAAACGCCATTGTCGTCGAATATACGACATTTTCCACGTCACCTTTTCACATTGCCGTTAATAGGTTCAAATTAACGACAGAAATTGTTCGGATTTAAATACTTCGCGAAAAATCAAATATATAGAAACGAACGAACGATTCGTCGCGAACGCGGTATAGAAAACAAGACCGTGCTTACCAATAAGGACCGTCGACAAACTGAACGACTTTTTTGGAAAATTAAATTTTAAACGTCTTCGAAAATTGACATTTGGTGCGATTAAAATATGGATTTCAAATGGCCGGAAAGTAAAAACCGAAAATCTGAAACAAACGTAGTTTGGCGTGTTGCATTCGACGCGTCCGAATTTTGAACGATTATTAATAATCAATAACACTATAATTTGTGTTATGATACGATGTATGTAATTTACTAATTGTAAATGTCGCCTGTATTTATCTCGTAAGATTATTTCGATACTCACAAATACGTAAATATTTTATTTACGTAAAAAAATTACCGCGTAATGGTACGCATGTACGACGTTTACGCGTGAATAATAACAATTCAAATACAAACCGGTAATTATAATCGTTTTTAATTTTTACGCAGATATTACATCGTTACCGTATCAATTTTTGTGTAATTCCTCTATAAAAATTGGGACAAGCATTCGTGAGTCTATAATAAACATTAAGCGTACGTAAATAGTTAATTTCGAGTTTTTACGCCCGACCTTTATTTCGAAGGAAATTGATGTCAAGGGCAGATACAGAGTTTGATACGGAAGGGTACACGAATACCGGGATATTTTTTTTTAACACTTGTTTATTATCTAACAATAGAATTTTGAATAAAACCTTTTTTTACGTGACTTTTTATCGATTTAAGCATTATACATTGTAAAACTATATATATATATATATAAATAAAATTAGAAACGTCTGTTTGGAAGACAATTTTGCGTAGGTTTTGTTTAATAAATTCTAGAAAATTTATTTCACAATTTTCTTCTATTATATGGTAGTTTCGTGATATTGTTAATTGTAATTTGTATTACATATTCATGAAATAGCCACTGTAGTCCGTAGTATAATTTTGTTGAACTAATCAATAAATCAATATCAATGCCAAAAATGATCCAATTTTTTAATACGCTGTATAGTAGATAATTCTATACAAGCTATTAACATTTCGAAAATGTGAAGTTACAATGTATCTAACGCATGTATATGTTTTCAACTTATAAAAATACGCTTTCATTTATGAAATCATACTTCTAACAGTTCCAAAGGAATCGCATACTCGTACAATCATAATTTAACCATCAATCATCGACTTTTTCAAAAGTATTTCTTTATTCGTATATATAATACTATATTGTTTTAGTCATCGTATTAAATTATGACATTCTTTATTAAACTATACAATTTGTTTTAATTAGGTTGAACAAGTGGACGTCTGTGAGGAAGAAACTAATAAAATATTTACAAACACCTTACACGACGATTATAATGATTCAAAAGTACGTACACATAAAAACATATTATTTTATTTCGAAATACAATCATAGAATTATATAAGATACAAAGGATGTACATTTATACAGGGATTCCCAGAAGTATTGTCAATTCATGGTAGCTGGATATATGGTCTTAACGCAGGAGGGTCAAGAAACAATTTAGACATGTTTGAAACTAATCCTCAATATTTGCTCAAATTTTCTTCAGGTACTATTTTAGGTATATTATCAATATTTACATAATAATAAATATATAAAAATGTATTACCGATTAACTTAGGAAATAATTTTAATTTTCAAGGACTCGTCGAAGAACATTTATTTATTACAATCAAAATAATATTAAAAGTGAAACGACTTAACAAAAAAAATCCATTATACGTCGCATTTTTTTTATACAAAGTAAATTGAACTTTAATTAATTCTTCTTATTATTCGCTAAAAGAAATAATTATGTACAAAACTAGACGTTGTTTTATTTTGTATTGTTTAGAACGACTTTCAACAAAAAGAAACATTGGGAGCGGAGTACTTTTTGTGTACCGAACCAGAAGGCAGTTCTGGGGCGTTTAAATTGAAACAAGTGATTTCTGAAACATTTGTAGTGTCAACATTGGCGAGTTATGTCATAGTACCGGCCACCTTTACACCATTCCAACAAGGCGAGTTTGTGATCAAAGTGATGGTCGATCGAAAACTCGGGACCGAATTAAAAAAACTGATACCACCCACAAGGCCATCTGTTGGAAATATAAAAATACAATAAAAATTCTATTATAATGTCAAATTGTACTGAAATCAATACGCGTTTATCGTTAAATATTTCACTTTGTTTAACCGCATTTAATTAAAATTATTACTAATTAATTATTAAATAGTATTAGAAAACGAACAATTGTATACATATTTGCACACAAATAAATGTATACATACTTTAGGGTATAAAAACTTAATCAGCATACAATGTTCCAAATATTTAATCGATTTGCTTTATAACACTGTAGACTGCACAATGGTAGACCAGTTCGAGAACACGAATATTTTTTTGGATTTTCACAGCCGCTGACTCCGCACATTTTTCGAACAGACGGTGGTCTAAAAGTGAAATAATTAAAATGTAGGTAACAACTATAAGTATACTAAATTATGCGAATCGCCAAGTAAAGATCCAGGGTTCATAATCAAGTACATTTTTGTACTGGTAACTAAAATATTCAATACGTGTATAAACATATAACGTATTTACGGATATTTTAAAAAATTAGTCTATAATTAACGTATTCGTAAGTATTATCAAAATTATTTTTTTTTACATTGCATTAAAAAACCCAAGTTAAATATGGTAAATTTTGTTTTTAAATTCTGATAAGATATATAAATTTTCGAGTATTTTTACGTACAATTTTTATTAAATAATATACGATAATAGTATATTATTTTGGACTAGGCCACGTTTATTAACTAGAATCGTTAGAAATCAAGAGATATGTAGGGGTTCTGGTTAGGACTTTGTCTCTGCTTTTGGTACCTATACGAATAAGTATCATGTTGGTTTTGTTTAAAGTTAAAAATGATTATCACATAATGAACATACGCCTTGACCGAAGACTTTTTGAGTGGAAAATTTACTCCTTCCGGAAATAGTAGAGAAACTTTGTCGCCTCTGCTAATGTAAATAATATTATTGACCGTCTTTCTTGCCATTCGACCTTTGGAATTTGTTTTAGATTTGCTTTCGTGTTTCTTCAACAGTCTCTCCATAGTGCGCTTCTTATCGTTTTCTCTTTTTTCGTCCGCTTGCTGTTTTCGTTTTTGAGATTTGATAGCTTTTTTTTGCAACATTTCAGGCGTCAATACCTTTTCTCGATACCCTACAATAATATTAGACTATTGTAAATCGTTATAACTAATTTTTAATACGTCATACCAGAAGGCAACGCTACCAATTCTTCAGTGAATTCTTTGTTATCAGTCTTCCTGTCAAACATGGCTCTTTGTCTAGCGGTCATCAGTTTCGGATCTTTTTTCGTTATTTTTTTCAATTCATCATCAACTTCGTCCAGTTTACCCGTTTCAATAGCTTTTAACCACCGTTCTTCGTCACTTGATCCCTGGTCTTCCTTACTATTTTTTACTTTTTTCTTCTTCATACCCGGACTTTGCGATATTGGTCGAAGCGAATAGGTCGGACTAAAACAGTACATTGTCTTATTCACTTACACAATTTATCGCCGGGTAGGTAATTTACGATTATTTCATAGGTATTAAATTACAAATTCGACGAATAAAATAATAAATTATAACAAAGATATTAATTACCTGGATGTCATTACATCGACGTATTCATCATTGCCGGACATATTTGTTTTTAATTAAAAGAAAATCGCTAGCTAATATAATTGGAGCACACGGGAAAAAATATTCGAAAACAAAGCGAAAGGCACAAGGAACCAAAGAAACAAATCGGTACGGAGGAAAATGTTTGACGTTCCGGTTTGTTATCTGCGAAGTCGTTATCACATAAAACGCGAAAGATTATTACAGAACCGGTCGATTCGTTAGCAAATGTCCGAATTTTTGTATTCAAATTTCTTACCTCACCGACGGGGTCTTTTGAGTAAAACTCGAATCGATTCGTGAACGATATCCCAACGAGACGTAAGTATATTCTAGAAATATGACAACGGGAATAGACAGACTGCAACAATTACTCGCTTGTGGCACAGGACATAAGCGTCTCGACGATGAACTTTTTAAAACGGTCGATGACTCGTTAAAAATCTATAGACGAGAAGGAGTTTTTGATATCGAAAATCAGCCCAAAGAACCAGAGTAGGTTTTCGCGACGCGCGTAATTCGCTTTTTCGTAGTAATTAATTACAATTTTTGTTCTAAGGGAATCGAATAATTTTCGATGCAACGTAAACGGTTGTACGACAAATTTCACGTCGATGGCGGCTTATAATTCCCATTACAATTCGAATCATCGTTACACTTGCATTTATTGTCGAAAATTATTGCAGTCCGCTCATCTTTTAGATTTGCATTTGAGCGAAACGCACGATAACTTTTTTGCAGCCTCTTCTGTCAAAAAACCAATGGTATTATTAAAACGTGATTAATGGTAACGTATATATGGGCGGCCTTTTTATTCTTTTTTGGCCCTAATTACAGTTCAAGTGTTTTATCGAAACGTGTTATACACAATTTTGGAATTCTACTGAACGAAACGATCACTGTACACAAATTCACAATATATCAAAAAGTTTTTTACAACATTACGGAACAAAGTACGAATTCAAAATTTCACGTCGTAATTATTCTTAATAATTGTTATCGTTTTTTATTATTTTTGTATTTTAGGAAAAATACCAAAAGTAAAAATAAAAGCTGTGGACCATCAACAGGTTTAGAAACCTTATCAGATTTAAATATGGTTGTAGATTAGATTAAAACAATGCGATTTTACCAAAGTTTAATTTTACGTCGATGATTTATCAATTTTTTACGAAAAAATATGTGCGATTATATAATTATTATTATTGGAGATACCTAAAATATATATTTTCCAAGTTATATATTGAGTTATTTTATCTATTTTGTCAACTAAAATAGTCTATTCTAAGACTTTTCTCTTATTTTTGCCATTATAGTTCACAAGACGCCTTTAATGATTTATCAAACACTGTAGATGGATTATTTTGTTTACTTATATTGTTTAACTATCGCCAACTCTTGTTAACTAGGATTTGTATTATGATAAATTAATATTAATATGGAAGTTTCCAACTTCATAATTTCAGGGATACTTTTTTTTATTTTCTCGGTAATTTTGAGCGCGTAAATGGGTAGTTTTATTATACTTATAATTATATATATATACACGTTTTTGATTGAAGTTAATTGCATCCGTTTACTCCTGAAAATTTGACATGCCCACTAATTGGGATTCTCGGCATTCAATAACATACAATCTGTGGTAAGATGTTTTGTCACACTATTCTTGCTTCTCATGATTGATTTTTAGTCAATTTAAGGTACACAAAGAGAGAAAAATAGTACCGTATTGTAAAAGTTAAAATTTAAAAACATTAATATTTCGACTTTCATATTTAATTTGATAAATCAATTTTTAAAACTTCAATAATACAAAAAAAAGTAATTCGAATCTCGCCTTCTATAGTATTTTAATACATTTCTTAACCATAAAAAACTATTTTTAGAACTATATATTTGTAATATTGTAATAGTGAAATGTTTAGTTTGATCACAAAATGACCTATTAAAAAAAAAAAATACTCGCAGTTGAATATTTCGGACGAGTTTAATTTTAAAATTACAACACTCACAAAAGGAAAAATAATACGCCGTAATTAAAAATTAAAATTATACTATACAATTAACTTTGATTATTATTTCTTTAAAAAATATCGATTAATTTTGTTCAAATAAAAAATAATTTTGTTATCAATTTTCCAAATTATATAGGTTTTATACAGGTCATTAATTCAAATTACTACACTATTGACAAAAATAACTGGACTCAATATTTTAAAATTAAACACATTTATTTGACAACTATTTATGTTTAATATGTTTTGTCAACAAAAAAAACATTCGTAATAACTACAAAAGTATCCTTTTGTCACGTGATATTGTCTTTCAGTTTATCGAATTATATATTAATGCCTAAATACAAAATTAAAAAAAAAACTTTCAAGACAAGGTTGTGAATTGGGTACAAATATGTTTATTTCAGCCAAAACTATGGTAAATAAAAGTTTAAAAATATTATTTACGAGAAAACCAATCAATTGGGCAATATGGTTGTTCCGCCGCCTAAATTACCGCTTGTACTACCAGGCCCAAGAAGCAACTGTAACAAAATAGAAAGGTATATCGTTACGAAATGTCAAAGAACGTCGTGACTACGACAAAGTGAACAAAATGAGTACTTGTTTCGAATGGTTTTTCTGCGCTTCTTCCATTTGTATACGTTCGGTTTCGAATAAAACGGGCATGAGTAACAACGCTGCGGTCGTCGAAATATACCACGTGGAAGTGCACGCCAATAAATACGATTCTGCGAAAACCGAAAAAAAAAAGGTTTACGGCCAGTTAGAGGGGCATATCACATAATACGGGCGTGCAACAACGACGTACCTACGATGATTTTACCGGTGGTGTTGATAAATTTCTGAGTGTTGGTTCTCAGTGTTTCCGGGAACATTTCGGTAAGCGCCCACAGGCGTTCGCTCAGCGTTTCGTCCTGCGCACGATCAATAACGGATTAGTAACAAAGGAGTGAAGTGGTGGCGAGGGTTGGCGGCGGGCGCGAACCACACCGTTCCCGACATATACCTCTTCGTCGTCGTCGTCAAAGTTCTCGGACACAGGCGTTACGTCTTTGTTGCTGTCGGACATGGACTCCATGCCGCTGTCCGTGCCCCAAAGTTGAACCTTGTCCGGACCCGACAATTCCAAATCCTCCGCGGTGGTCATCAGACTAGTACGGACGGATGGGTGGCGTACACAATTCGTGAACGGCGCGCAGAAAAAGGGATACGTACGACGGGCGACGCGTGGACGACGAAGAACAGGTACGCGAAAGTGGAGGTACACGCATCGGGTTCCACAACGGCGCGATAAGCGTTATCAAACAATCAATGGACCATATAATAACAGCTGTTTCGCGACCGGATTATAGGTTTTCTTTGCGAAATTGTTATTGGCTAGAAATAATACGCGCGGTACGTTCGAAATCGGACGCGGGGCGGTGCCAGCGCGTTTTTTCCAAACAAACGTTACGACGAATCATCGTCACGATAGCGTTTTTCGAAAACGTATACGCGCGCGCGCTTTCCATTTTGCGAATGGACCGTGAACGTTTTTACGAACGTGTACATTTCACTCGTTTACGCGTCGTGTAAATCCCGTCCGACGAACAAAATGTTCACCGTTCGCCTCGAGTTTTTTTATTATCGATATATTTATATTCCGAGTCTTATTGTTTTTATACTAACCAACGAATAGTATTCTTAATTGTATTGACGAAAGATCGAAAGTTTAACGTAAGGCATATCCGTATAATACTCGTATAACGTCGAAGTTGGAAATATGTTATAAATTTAAAAAGAGTCGTTCGACGATTAATATCGGTTCTTTTCCCGAGAAAGTACAAGTTGTCGATACGAGTCGAAATGTTTTTTTCGACTAATATTCGTACCTATCTATCTATTAAGTGTTTCTCTTTTTGTAACAAAAAAAAAATTAGAAATCTACTTAGTAGATTTCAGTGTTTCTTTTTATACGCGATATAAGCACTGCCTCTTTTCTTAATTATTGTGGTAATAACTAAATAGATTTGTTTACATTTAATCGCATATTTACGTAGTATCTTATTTATAGGCGTCAAAAAAAAAAAACTGTAACTTGTCATATAGTTTTTATTCAAACTGAATAAAAAATGTTTTATAATATATAGATTACATTAAAATACAAACAATATACATCGATCTGAGAAAATAGTAAATGTATTTTGTTTTCGTTGAAACGTAAAAACGTGTAAATACAAAACATTGTACATTCGTATCAAAATTAATTACATAATAATTTTTACAGCGAAAAAAAATCATTAAATTATGTGTATATCTCGTAACGAAATTTCTTTACGTCGAAGAACATATAATTACACTTAACAAGGTGATGAATATATATTTATCGACAAGTCCTCAGATACTGACACCAATTTATCTCCGGTCATGTTGTACTTAACACACCACACTTTGTCCTTATGTTCTTTTAACGTATTCAAACAACTACGGTTGCTTAGGTCCCAAATTTTAACCGTATTATCAGCACTGCCCGAAACAAAACTCTTACAGTCAGGTGAAAAGTCTACACTTAGTACCCACGAGGAATGACCGGATACAGTGCCTAATACTTCAGCGTGGTTAACGTCATAGATTTTCATTTGACCGTCATCTGCGCCAGTCAATAAGTATTTTGAATCTAAGGAAAAGCACAGCGATCGAATGGGCATGGCGTGTCCTTCGAGGGTATGTGTGAGTTTGCCAGACAACACGTCGAACACGTTGATTATGCCGTCCAATGCTCCAGACGCTATGTATTTGCCATCAGGGCTGTACGCTATGCTCAGTGTAAACTTTCCTACGGATAAAATCAAGATAAAGATTACAGGCCTATACGATTATAAGGTTGGTTGAGATATTTATATATATATATGTACCACGGGTGTCGAATGTCTGTTCTTGTTTACCAGTTTCTACTCCGAACAAATTGATTTTTCCAGAAGGGCTACCAGATATGATATAATTGTCGTCCGGTGAAAACGCGATTGTCCACAGGTCGACAGGGCCGATGAAGAACGTCTTGATTTTATCGCCAGTGGTCGTGTTCCACAATATCAACGAGGCATCCAACGCGCTGGATGCGACAATGGACGCGTCTGAATTCAACGCGACCGATATCACGCCCAACGCTTGTTCACTTAACGTTTTGCCCAGACATAAATCGGTCACTTTATCGTAATTCCAGATTTTCACCGACTCGTCTAGTGAACCGGTGACTATGCAATCGGACGAGACCTCCAGAAGCTCGTCGTCGTCGTCCGAATCATTCGGCTTTTTGTCCAAATCGTCGCACACCCTCGGCTTCGTGGTGCGTATTTCGCCCCAGTCGCACGACCAAATGTTGTCATCGTGGGCGTTGATATATTTGTACGCCAACGAATGCATCTGAACGGCCGATATTTATATTATTATTATTCGACCGTTCGTCGGTAATTTAGAATCGACCTCGCCCGCCAACGACGGGAATTGATTTCGAAGGCGAATACCGACGTACGGGGGGGAGCGACCGTACCTTCGGATATTTGGCGAAATACGACGCGCTGGCGACCTTCCCCACTGTTCTCGCGATGTTCACGTAAAACGACAGCACGATTTTTTTTTCGGATCCGTCGTTGTCTTTGGTTTGAAAACAATCGTACTTTTCGAAATAATAGTGTTTATGTTTCTGTATCAGCATAACCTCAAATAAACGGACGGGTCCAGTGCCGCCAACGGTGACGACGGATTCATATTATCGGCGTACGTGAATAATCGCGACGCGGCGAAACGATTATGCAATTTTACTACGCCAATGTGTTTGTGAATGAAACGGATCTCGGGACGCGTTTACCAATATATATATATATATACATTATTAATTGTCGGCCGCCTTTGAGCGTCCGAGTTTTTTCAAAAATGTACGGCCGTTTTAACGTCGCGCGGCTTACTACTCGGAGACATTTGTCTCAGCGGTGTGTACAATATTTTTCGAGTCTTCGCGGTTGATAATAATTGGCCGCTTAAAAAGTCCCCGTAATCGTAACGAGTTGGACCGATTCGACAAATGCCGCGACCGCGACGCCAACGATTTGGAAAATTGATCTCAGGCGTGAACAGTTCTTCCGAAGTCTGTCGACGATGCTTTCCAAATATCGCACCGACGCTCGAGAGGCCGCGGTGTGTTGGAAGATTTTAAATTTGAAAAGTTTACCAGTGACGATTTTAAAAATTCTTAGAAAAACGCCTTCTCAAAATACGCGTTCGTAATTCGAAAACGTGACGAACGCCGTTTTAAAAATGTAATTTTCGTTAGCGAAAATCGCGTAATAATATCGTGTTCTACAAAGACGATTTTTCGTTTACGGTATTTGTGTTATAACATCGAACTAACGCGTAGTCTCTAAATTCGTAAATAATTTTATCGGGATAATACGAAACTAAACGTTTATATATATTGATCGTTGACCGTCACGCTCCGTTTCGAATATTTTATTCCAATCATTGTCTACGACAACTCAATTAAAAGCTATAGTTGAGTTTTATCGCGAAATTGTAATATAATTATTATTTTACACGGACGGAGTGACCGATCGAGTAAAAATTATATTCGGGTACCTAATAGAGTGTAATCAGGTCAGGTTTATATACGGAAACTATGTCGCGTGTAATCGTTTTTAAATAGATTTTATAATTGGGAAATTAATTGGGTTTACAAAATGTATATTGGCAAAAAAATTGTCCAACTGAAATACAATATCGACGTTTTTTCAAACCGAGCGTTTTCGTAATTATAAAATGCGTTATCATATTGGTTAAAATTAAACTTAACCGGAATATTTTATACGCGCGATTCGCGTCATTTATGCGTTCGTCTGATCGCGAAAATTGTATTACTTAATGGGACGTAATGTTACGTAACAATATTACGACAAATTTATCTATACGTGATATTCTAACGGGTTTTAGCAATTCGAAACATATCGTTAGTTTTACTCGCTTTCTTATTCTACGTAATAATGGTTTTTTAAGCGTAACTCGATATTTTCGTTATTATAATTGACCGACTAATCTGCATTTTAATAAATAATATCGGTTCGGTATCGTTTGTAAAATATCACGTTATTCTTTTTGATTATAAATCGGCCAACGTATTTTTAATATATATATATATGCGTAGTTTTTTGTATTTGCAGGGACTTTTTAAAATCCTAAACATCATTGTATAAATTACGTAATTACTCGTAACATCAAAGTACTCAATACTTATACATAATGTAAACGAAATCTATAATAATTACGAATTAGCATTTATTGCCGATCCATTACCTGGTTTCGAGGCCCGTGGAGTGATATAATAAACGAATATATTTTGAATTAACGTGTAAATTCGTGTTAATCGTCGTTTCGTTTGTATATAACAGTTTTAAGTTATAAGAATTATAAAAAAAAAACGTTCCATAAATTAATATCAGTTATTTATATAATCTTTCCTCTCTCTCACTCTCTCTCTCTCACTCTAGGAGACACACACTCACATACTCTATTATTTACACAATAATGAGGTGAAAAGGCTGTTTCCTTTGTATTGACTTAATGTTTCATCTTTTACGGAGACAAAGAGTTATATCTACTATATTTACCCAACTTCTCATTTTAATGTGAAAGCCATGGGCCGGAGTTTATTTAAAAGAAAAAAAAATAAATTTAACGTAATATCTTTATTCAATACGGAAATAAGTACCTAGTTCTTATGTTTTTTTTTACGAGAAATACAACGTTATTTTTTACGTATAAATAATAAAATATTAAACGGATTTTTCGTTCGTTTCATTAAATTAAGATTTTATTCCAATTAGGAGATTTTAATAATTAAATCGTGCTGTGTGATGCAAATAGATACGGTAACTATATAAATAATGCCAATACTATAGCGTATTCGATAAAATAAAAATACGCGCTTATTAATATTTTAATTCTATACGCATTAGTTAAAAAGTTATTCCATTTTTATAGTTTCACGATGTTATAACATAGATTGTTATATATATATATGTAACATAAAAATATAAATCGCGTAAAATTAATAAGTTGAACAAGGATGACATAATAAGGGTAGGTGATTATTCAAAATAAATTTTTTTCCGAGTAAAAAGCAGCAGCAGTACGCGCATAATACGTATATTAATAATGATCGAATACAGTTTTACCCTTTAAAAAATAACTCCGCACGGTTTATTTTGTTTATAGACGAGCCAATCTTATCCACTTGATAATAATATACTTGCTGAGTCGTGGATTATTTAGGTTGACTTTGTAAGACTTACCATAAGCTCTTTCCATTCTATATATAATATTGCTGTTATTTCACATAATAATGGTTTATCGATTAAAATTCAATTACTTTTATTATTAAAACGAAGTTAAGAACTCTTATATTATTATATTCGTATACGTTACTTAATAAATTTTTTTCGATTTTATGAAACTCGTCACTTGAAAAAAATTATTCCCGTATCGTTTATTTTTTAAACGCTATATTAAAATATTTTTAATTTAATTTCGTCGTTTCATTCGTGTATAATATACTATGTACGGGTTTAATTTAGAAATAATATACTAATAATCTAAATGGAGACTACCAAAAGGCGTTACATATATAAATATCGGTCATTTACGATAATTCGTGTGATTACGAATCCGATTTTGAGTTACCGGTATATTGTATTATAACGATATCGTCCACACGTTTATAGTCGACGAAGGCAATAGAGTATTTACGACGAATAAATAATAACGATTCGAGTTAAATATATTCGCGTCGTTTAGCCGTCGATTAAAATTATTATTTATTCGTCCGACAAATTCAATAACTCGTCGAATATAATATTTTAATAATTTCAATCAATCGTGGAACAACGCGAATACATTTAAAAAGCCGTATACGCTAATGTTTGTCGAATGACGAGTATAAATTACTGAATCGATTAATCATTTTAGTCGCGTACACGACTAAAAAGATATATAAATGAGTCGTTTAAAAGTTGAATCGAAGAATTTTAATACATATAGACACGCGGTAAAAACATAATGGCATTTTAGGAATACGTGGCTGTATATAGTTTCGACGAATTAATCATTTTTTAGGGTACGTTATATTTCATATATATATAGTTATTATTTTACGAATCACAAGCGCGGATAAAATATTAAGGAATTCGAACGTTAGGTTTTAAATTTTAAACATTTATAACGATAAATATATTACATATATATATATATATATCGAAAAAACGAATACGACTGTAATATGTCGGAATATTCGGGGCGAAGGGCGTTTCGGTTTCGAACGCGTAAAATATAATCTTTAAAGCGGATTTCGACCGTTTTTATACGCGTATACTTCCAATAACTACACTAACGTTTAGCCGACATCGCGCGTACTCGAAACCGTATCTATATATACACGGGTACATACCGTATTAGGTTTTATCGTAAACCGTTATATTGTGTCGCGGGCGTACGATATTCACGAATAAGCGCAAATAACGCGCGTATACGCCGTAGTTACGTGTTTCAGTCGGCCCGAAACTTACGTGTATTGTTTTAATACGTCGGTAAGTCGTTCCGTCGCGCGAAACGAAATTATTATTACGAATACTAGCGACGGTGTACGCGGCCGGCCGCGCGCGACGGCACGCCGGGGGGAATTATGAGGGCGAAAAAAGAGCGCTCGGGCGCGCTTGCCACACACGCGCGCGTAAACCATACGCGCGCACACCACGTCGCGCCTCGTGTAAACACACACGAATTCGTTATTATCGAGTTTGTCGTCGCCGCTGCCGCCGCCGCCGCCGTCGTCGTCGGCGCCGAAGTGTGACGTCAGGTCCGTATACTGTTGCAGTGTTTTCATGTGGGTGTGGATGGGCGGGTCGTAGATTGCCACCTGTTCAAGGGAACCGTGTAATAGTTGCAGCCCGAACGTTCGACCGAGATATTCGCCACTTGTTGGATTTTCCTGCGAACCGTGCACAATCGTAACCGCGCAAGTAAGTCACATATATGTGTGTATATATATATATTTGGTTTTTTTCCCCGTTCTACTCGTTGACGGTTACGCGATATTATATTATTTCACGGCGAATTGAAACGTTCGAACGATAATTTTACGTAAAAAATTATAAACGTACTCGCGTCGTATTTTCGTCAAACCAGTGTACGTAGCGTACGCGCGGTAACGAACAATATTTTTAAACGGAAAATCTCGGGCGCCCGCGCATTTTTCGAAAATTACAAATTAAAAACTTCGTGTATACGGCGCGTATATTAGTAATAAATTCGGATAAATATTTATTAGACGCGTAGTAAACATAAATCTGTTATAACAACGGGTTCTCGTGCATTCAGCAGCGGTATATGTATCGCGTGTAATTGTAAAATCGATTTTTACAATTCGCGAATAATTTCGTTGGAAGCCTTTTCGGTGTCGTTGAATCGGTATAATTGAAAAACGTTTATAAAAGTGAATCTAGGTTGGCTTAAAATAAAATAATTTCCCGTCTACGCGTACGTATGTATATATAGTATAGTGCGTTGTACGGATTCATTCGGAACTGGAATTTAAAAATAACAATTAATCTGATGTATATAAAAAATATTTCGTTACCTACTGCGTTCGAATATCCACGTGGAAGCCAACGAATTCTCGCGAATTTCCCGTTCGATCGCTTTTAATTTTCTAATTGGCGTATTGATATTGCGAGTAATTTTTTTCGCCGCGACGCCGACGAACACCTGCAAAAAGTATATATTCGATTTACAAAAATTCGTCGTCTCGACGACGACAAAAAAAAAAACGCGATAAATTGCGGTTAGGCGCGATACTTTATTCCGTCGGTGATGTACGAAATACGTTTGTATAAATTGAGTCGCGAAAATGATATTCGTTCGCTTGTTGAAATAATATGTAAATTGCGTTTGTTAAACGCGTCACATTAGTATGGGAAAGTCGTACTTATTTAAAGTTCACAATCGAATAATTATATATATATATATATATATATATATATACTTAAAGAGATAATGTAATACGTTGAAATGAGTTTTATATAGCGCGTCACGTATAAAATATTTTTATATTTCGTAAACAATTGACAAATAAACGCGGAGTTCGTACATTATTGTTTAAACGTCAAAAGTAAGATGCGAAAAAACAGAAATCGCTTTTATTTAGAATGGAACGTCGCGCCCGCGTATATAATAATAAATTCCGCGCGTTCGACATCTGAACGAAATATTGGCATTTTTAGCTAGTTATAGGTGTCCCGTTACACCAAAAGTATACGTTATAAAGTCGCGTAATATTATTTAAGTATGTTTTTCACTCGAATGGTTATAAAATTATAATATACTGCAGCCTTTTCCGCGTAAGGATAAAAAATTATTTTTCCTCTTTAATATATATATATATATATATATATATATATATATATATTTAATATTATTCGTGGTGTCGTTTTACGTTTAAAATCGAGTTTTTCACTTTGATTTGGCTTATATATAGGACGGTTTTTTTTAAATATATAATACGATATTCGTGATCGTACGAAATATGTAATACAAACTTTTTAAAAATCTGATAATAACTTTTAATTTTATGACGCCTAATTCGTTTTTTAAAATAAACGCAAATTATAATAATATTACTACGGAATCCGATGTACAAAGACAATAACGTCACTTAATTTTTCATAATTTTGATATATCTGAGACGCTCTAGTATTAAAAAACTGTAAAACGGTAAAAAAAATAACGAAAAATATAGTACGCACCTATAGTAATATTCAAAATTAGATAAGGTTAATAAGTTAACGAAATATTATTAACTTAATCGTTCGTTGTACTTTTTCGTATTAACTTGCACCAATATATTTATCGATAATTCGTACGAAATTTGATGATGTCTCTGCTCGTTTAACGTTTTTATTAACCTTACGAGTTATTTTCTATGATACCTGTGTGTTTACATTTATAAATGCACTGGACGACTTTTTGAGAGCGTTGTATTTAATGGTATACGCGTATTTGTTTTTAAAATATAACAATTTTCGAATCAATATTTACGTCAACGCTTGTAGAACTCGACGAGAAAAATGTAAATTATATTATTCTACCCACGAGTGATTAATAATAGTAGAAAAGTATATAATATTGACGGTAAACGCGCGGTTTTTCGTTCGTACGTGTTAAAAATACGAATCGCGTTAAACACGGCGTTTGTCTGAAATATGTTAGGATAGAATATATCGATTATTGACAGAATAAATACTTTCGGCGACGAAAATTAATGATCGAACTAATCGGTCGAAATAAAAAAAACAATATTCGTCAAATTGACGGTAACGCGTGGAAAACAACTTAAAACTATATCACGAATTAAGCGAATTTCACCTTTTCTACGCAACTTTTAATTTGTAGTATCGTTAATTCCCACGGGTTCGGTAATATTTATATATGAACGTTCCTATTTAAATAAATCGACGCCGCGCTATTATCGTATTATAGACATTTTACAGTGTTTCTACTACTGTGCACGAGATAAAAGCGTCGAAATCGTGAAGAGTTCAGTCGCGTATCGATCGCGACAAGAAGTTATGATCGGTATCGGCGGGTAACGACGGATGTTGTTAATTTCGAAAATTCGCGTTAGGTAGACGAACGAAAATTCTACTCGGAGTGAATATTCGCGCATATATGCTACGAATATATATTTTATAAAAGAGACCTCGTCCTTTTTTCACACCATTCGTATATATATATGTATGTATGAATATTCGCGTACATAAATCGAATAAACAATACAACGAAATTTCGGGGCCGTTGAAACGAAATATTTAAATTTAATCGACCGTATACCGCTCACGTTTTTTTTCTCGTAAAAGAAACGCGACGAAAATTTGTTAAAAGACAATGGGAGTTTCGCGTGTGTGTATATACCGTATAGGTATCCTATATTATACGCGCATATAGCTTAACCGTGTTATAGTACACGCAAATAAAGATATCGCGAGCGTTTACACAGCCCCCGCGAGTAAATTATACGCCACATTATGTGTATATATATATATCTGTGGCTAAGTTAATCCCCCGTTGGGATACCGCAGTATGATAATTTACGTACCGTCTCGCAGCTGTAGCACGCGGCAATAATATATGTACTTAAAATTTGACGTTTAAGATATGTTTTCCTGTATGACGTATTATTGCCATTGATTTCTCGAGTTCGATACCCGCCGCCAAATGTTTGGGTAAAATAACAGCGCGATCATTTCGGAATTTAGCGTTTCGAAATACCGAACGAACTAATAAATCACACGCGACACGTAACTCGACGACGTTATATTTTCCAAAAATTCTTCCCAGTTTGAGAACCGAGACATTTGGTAATGTCAAAATAGCGTAAAATATAGTTTTCGGAATCGAAAGAACTATCGAAATATTTTCGTTAAGGCGTAAAAACACACACGAAAAAATCTATTTTTCCTTACTTCGTCCACCTATCGAATGTTCTCATAGTCTACGAAATCTATTGCGGTTAGGTTCCCTTCATTATTCATATCATTCGAAATGGTCTCTAAAATAATAATTCGTCACGTTTCGCGAAAATTCTTTAGACTGTTTCGGAAAAAAAACCGTTCGCTTTATAAACGGTATCCGTATTAATAAGATTCTATTATAATCGAACGAAATATTATATACACTTAAATACTAGGAACAACGTTTACAAAATAGAATATAAACGTATAGTTTTAATTCAAAACTAATAGAATAACGTTATATATATATATATATGTAGTTCGCGTATAAGTACACGCGTTTTAAGAGCCGAACGGATTTTGCCTGGTTATTTTAATTAATTCGCATTGCAAACACGTTATCGCGCCTATTAAACTTAATAATTTCGCGCGCGAACTTTCTGCATTTATTAATTATTATCGTTATGAAATTCTGATGTCTTATCCTACCATCGTACGTCCCCCGAGGCGAGATATATATATATATATACACGTTTCTTTATATATACGTGAGAGGAATCGTAAAAATACAGTTTTTATTTTTTTATATCAAATAATTTATGTCCGGATGACCGTCCGGGGCTGACACAGTACGAGAATTAATTACATTTCAGTGAGCTTTTAATAATCACTGCTCTAAATCCAAAACCCAACTGCATCGCGAATATATATATATATGTATTGTATATACATAACATCGAAACGTTCGTCTGGTATATTTTTTTCAAATCGAGTTATATCACGGACTTAATTAAATATACCTGTCCCGTTGCGGCCGTTTTTAATCTCAACGTTTAAATTATTTCCAACCCGCTCCGCGAAAGAAGTGTATAATTTAATTTTTGTTTTTTCTGTAAAGAGACCGATGAATTTTTATTATATCGCGCGGTGGCCGATGTTGTATATTTATGGAGATATTCGTTCGCTAACTACAAAGAGTGGTTGATGATGTTTTCCCTCCCCGTCGTATTATATTTTTTATACTTCTCTATCAAATATCGCGCGTCGTTTAAACGATATTATCATTTATAAACGGTGTACGGTGGGCGGACGGGCTATTGTTCGGTATATCATCGCGGGCGCCCGCGGTTACTGGTCAGACGTTCTCGAACATTAGCATTTGCGTACGATTCGTCTCGTATACATTTCGCCTATAGTATATGACTATACCGTTGATTCGACTAAAACGATATTAGGGAATATTTTTGTGGAAGTCGCTACAGAAGTTCGAAATATGTGGGAAAATACTAATCAATAATAATAATACAAGGTAATATCGAACAGATTATACCAACGAAGTGGGTCACATGAAAGTTAAACAGACGCATATCCGTTTCGAGTTTTTATATATATGTTTTATTTTTATGTATACACAGTACAAAAGAATAGCTGTAATTTTTATATTTTTATGTCCAGCAACAATTTTATTCAAGAATTAACTTCTTCCAACATATATATATATATATTTAAGAGAGATTATATTGCAAATAATAGTTTATTCTTCAATTTTCCACGCGATTAGCTTTATTGAAATGCACTCTTATCCTATAGATAATTGTTATTCATAATAAAACGTATATTATATATCGCCTTTAATCATATATATATTGTTAATTTTCACGTAGTGATATTATATTATATAGACTAAGCTAGGTTCTAATACGGTATATATATATATAAGCTATGTATTATTATTATATAGATAATACTACTTATTACGTAGATAGTGTAGGGACGGAATTTATATTTTCTTCTAATTACGCGTGTAAAACGAAACACAATCGACCGAAATAAAAATGATTTACGGAAATTACTTTTATTTTGCTAATAACAATGGTCGTTTAATTTTTTTCACAATTTTTTTTTAAACCATCTAATGACATAATTATTATACTAAATTATATATTAGGAGTATTAGAAAAGAATTCTATTGTTAACGGTGTGTTTTATTCACATTTTAAACGTTATTTTACGAGAGTTAGGATTTTTAGCGTTTTATTATTATCGTTTTATTTTATATGTATATGTGTGTGTGTGTGTAGAACAGTAAATTATATCATAAATATATTCGAATAATTATCAATATATATTCGAACGTGTAAACGAATTTTGAATTATATATATTTTTTGAATTTTATTATTTAATACACAATTTGTAATTATTATTTTACAATAAGCGTATGTGATGGAATTATGTAGATTTTTATTTACAAGTGATCAATAATTTCGTATATGTACGTTATTATTTTCAAAAGAATAATATGTTTTTGATTGACGATAATATTACACCCATATAACACATATATGCAGTAAAATAATTTGGAAAGCCTTTGTATCTAAGTAAATAGAATATTTTTATGTTCAATGACAAGCGGAAATTAGTAAGGAGTAAAAAATATGATGATTTATATGTTATTGTGTTTTACCTATAATTTCTATATATACACACATACACACACACATATTATATATATTCGTATACACGTATATAGTTAACGGAAATAAAATAGAAATTGTATAAATGTCAATAAAAAGGCAAAATAAACGACAGCATATCGGATATGGGAATAAAATGAAAAAGTTTATCGAATTTGTCGAACTTGAAAATTGTCTTTTGGAAAATTGAGTTTATCTAGTGTACAATTTTTTTATTAAATTCATTAAATTAAACGCGAATAGCGAATATTTTTAATATTAATACGTATATATATATATATATATATATATTATTTCTTACAATATTACATTATAATTTATCATATTCAACCATGGTTTCAACGAATTTGTT